>JBBPDC010011862.1:0-13392 GCA_037974485.1 Hemigrammopetersius urotaenia | reverse complement strand
CTGTAGTAAAATGTTGTTGTTGAATACTGGGTGCATCTCTTTGAATGCTATGGATTGTTAAAGATATCAACAAAAAAACTGACAAAAACTTTAAATGCGATTTTCTCGTTTTTTCAGTTGGATACAGCTTTGACCAAGATACCAAGAAAAAAAACATCAATTTTGAATTTTGGGTCACTGTGACTCATTTTGCCAGATCAGGTCACACATGTTTTCTGAGGATCTGTAAACAGGAGTCTTAAGACCAATAGTCTTAACATTGCTATATTTGATATATTCTGTAACTAAAGGTCACTGCAATTAATTACTTAAAACTTTCCCTACATTCCAATCGCACTAATAAGCCATGGCTTGGTCCGTTTCTCCAGGCAAAATCCAGAAATCCAAATTAAGGCCATTCCATTATTTTATTACTTATTATTTTTGCTAAATTTAATAATGAATATGGACACCAGGTGCAGAATTTCAGTATCCAAAAATCAGCAAACAGTGTATGAATTACAACCATAATTACAACCATTTTACAAGGGCTAGGCACCTGCAGGGGACGTCACCAAGACGGAAAGACAAGGGGGGCTTAGCCCCCAGGGTTGTAGGAAGTAATTAGCGTGTATAGAGGGCTGAAAACTTTTCACCAAACCTTTCCTTTCATTTAAGGAAACAAGTAAAGTTAAGCAGTGAACAGTTATGGACACTCATAGTATTGTTCTGTTGAACTGAGTACAAACGGCGCTACCAGAGAAATATTACTGAACGGGCTCCGGTTGCTGCTCACTAACAAGCAGCCTGGGTCCGCCTGGGTCCTAATGCCCGCCTGCTACCTACAGCAGCTTCAACAGCCAGTACATCAATAATGATTCAATAATGATAGCTAGACTTATTCAATTTCATTTCAATTCAGTCTTGTTTCTATTCGTAAAGTGCGTATCTGCGCTCAGTGATATCTTGTATGAAATGTTTGGAAATATAATTTTAAAATAGTAGAATAATGACTATATATTTAGGGTGGCTTGGGATCATTTTGGGGGGCGTTTCAGACCCCCCAAAATAGACCTAATGATGCCCATGGGCACCTGAATGCATTATTATCACAAGTTAACAGTTTTTTAATCGTTTTATTTTGGGACCTTGAATGTGCGCAGGACGCAGTGCTGTACGTGTCTCGGCTGGTTTTCGCGGGGGTTAGGCGTCCCATTACTTTTGGCTATATTACATGGTAAAAAGTATTGGGACACTTTTTTTTTTTGACTATTACACCTACAGGGACTTTAATGACACTGCATTCAGACACATAGACTTTAATATGGTGTTGATTCCCTTTGCAGCTGCTATGATGGTTCTGCTCCCCATGTTCCAGAACTATTTATCCAACATCAGTACCTTGTGGCTGAAAACGATTAAATCCTCACAGCAACATTCAACCAGTAACGTCTTCCCAGAAGAGTGCAGCACCAAAGAGAGGACAGATTTTATTTTATTTTTTTATTTTTAAGAAAGTTATGTCTAAAAACTTGTAAACTCCGGTGATGGCCAATACAAATGACCAAAAGTCAACATACACTGTATGGACAAAAGTAATGGGACGCCTGAGCATTACAACCACTGAGACTTCAATGACACTGCATTCAGATACATAGACTTTAATATGGAGTTGGTCCCCCTTTGCAGCCGCTGTAATGCTGGGAACTTGTTTTTCTATAGATAAAAATGTGAGTGGCAAATATCTTTGGTTTTATATTTTGCTTATGACAATGCAATTAATTGCAGAAAACCATGTGATTAATTGCGATAAAAAGAAACAAATTCTTGTAGCCCAGCATTAATTTTTACACATCAGCTTGAACCAGAAAGATGAGAAGAGTACAGAGAGGAGAGGAAGCTGCTTGTGATCTAAAGTGTACCAATCCCACTGGATGATGGGAATGCTGACCAAAGCAGCAAGATGAAGTGATTCTGAAGTATACATTATGCACTCATATTCAGCCAAATGCTTCAGAATTAATTGGATGACACTTCAGTGTAGGTGTACAATGAACCAAAGCCTTTTGCAAAAGAAGTGTAATGTTCTGCAGTGGCCAAGACAGTGATCGACTCCTGAAGGCAATTCATTTAAATACTTTACATTTATGGCAACTTATGGTTAAGGGTCTTGCTTAGGGACCCAGTGGTGGTCTGCTGGAGGTAGGATTCGAACCCATGACCTACCCACTTTAATCTTACTTTAATATACTACTTTAAAATACTTAAAATTCCAAAACAAAGACATCTGATTTACTATTCCTTTAGGTTGCAGACTACTATATGGACAAACGTATTAGGACACCTGACCATTACACCAACAGAGACTTTAATGATAATGCGTTCAAATACACAGACTTTAATACAGAGTTTGTTGCCCCTTTGCAGCTATAACAGCTTCCACTCTTCTTGGAAAGCTGTCCACAAGATTTTGGAGTTTCTGTGGGAATCTGTGGCCCAGTTATTCTGTAGAGCATTTATGAGGTCAGGCACTAATGTTGGATGAGAAATAGTGTTGCTTTCGTCAACGAAAATTATGACTAAATATAGTTGTCAGCGAACATTTATCACGTGACAAAACGAGACGTTTAATCTCGCGTTTAATCGCGTCTCTCTCTGTTTCTATTGTGAAATAGGTATAATTAACAGAAAATTTAGTTTTTGGCTATTCTACTAGGTACTTATACTATATTGACTGGGTTAAATAGAATTGCACCGCTAAAAAAAAGAAACTAAAATACAACTTTCATTCACTAAAACAACAAAGTTCTCATTGACTAAAACTAGATGAAAATAGTCATGAATAATTCGGACTAAAATAAGACTAAAATGCTCAGATTTTTAGTCGACTGAAACTTGACTAGACTAAAAAGCGGATGGACGCGACTAAGACAAATAAAAACTAAAATGACAGCTTGACACAAAGACTAGACTAAAACTAAAATTAAGACAGGCCGCCAACAGCAACACTAACGAGAAGCTCTGGTACACAATCTTCGTTCCAGTTCAATCCAAAGGTGTTGGATGAGGTTGAGGTCAGGACACACTAAACTCATCCAACCGTGTCTTTATGGGCTTTGCTTTGTCCACTGGGGCACAGTCGTGCTCAGGGGTTGACTGGGACAAATAAAACAGCCCTGGCATTTTGGAGTGGAACAGCCCACCACATAATTATGCACACCACCCATCTTTGTGCTCCCATGAATGAGCATACCAACAAAGTAGTATTCAGCAAAAGTAGTACTGTATTCAGCAGAAGTAGTACTGTATTCAGCAGAAGTAGTACTGTATTCAGCAAAGTAGTATGCAATAAATTGTGAACTTAACCAGTGAAAAATTATGTAGCTGAATCTTTCCATGAATTATCAGTTCAGGACTGATAATGATGACAAATAGGTACATAATTTGCGTTTTTTGAGAAAATATATTTTATTTAAATGAGAAGAGTCTAGATAGATAGATCTTTAGAGGTGCATAGAGCTAGTTTATACAGTCAGCTTCTAACACTAAGAAATGCTACAGTGAAACAGGATGTTCTGACGATTCATGCTACCATGTGGAAAAATGTTGCCTTGAAGTTTATACAGCTGCCAGTGTCCTGAGGTAGCACAGATTATGGGCGTGGCACTGAATCCTAAGACTGTGGAACTGCACATGCGCAGAGACGCACAGCAGCACATCTTGATGGGTAGCATGTTTCAACAAAAAACCAAACCGGGCTAAAGTCACGTGATGCGATTAATACGTGTTTTTAACGTCCTGTGATTAATTGATTGATTAAAATTAACACTTTTTTGATACTTCATGGCAATTTGGCACATTTGGCAGTGCCTGTCTGAAGTGGCCATTTTTTTCTCACATTTTCTCTCCATCTCATCCATTTACTCTGTACACAGGCACAGAGCCAAAAGGGGGAGGTGTTTGAAGATATGATTGGGCCAGACACCTGTCAATGTTTCAGGAAATAAACTCCTGCTGACAGTTTTTGGTGAATGTATCACACAGGCACAGGGACCAAAGAGAAAGGGGGTGGTGTTTAAAAAGTTATATATATGTACACACATGGTAAACCCCCACTTTAACGTGGCTCAGAAGTCACTGTTTCAGTCAATTTTTTTGAGAACTAACTAATTGGCCACTGAAACCCTGCACTAATGCGCAAGCTGCACATATCCTCCACATTTTGTTTTTGCTTTTTTGATGTCTGGGCCTCCTCCACCACGCCCCCTTGTCCTCGTGCTGGGTTGCTAAGCACCGTGCCTAAACATAAGCAACACAGCAGGATGGCAATATATAATTTTAGTGCTAAATTATTAAGAAAATATAATTTACTGATTTTTTAACATAAATATTAACATAAATACAGCTATAGCATCATTTAAAAAATAACCATACATGTTTTGGTACTGTGGAGAGACCATATTGGGATGGTGAAATATGCTGTACTCAGGTTTGAAAGTAGCCAATCCAAGATGGCTATTTATTTCTCCTTGCTGCTGATTGGAAGTCCAGAACTTCCCCAGTGGTGTCTGAAGTGTTCTCTTTTTCGTTCTTCTTAAAAGCCCTGTATTTTTATTACTGTAAATTCAGTTGATTTATGACTGCGGTTACCCTGCTTTAGTATGATAGAAAACAACAGTGCATACTAAAGAAAACGCCTTGTGCATGAATTACATTACAGTTTAAACAGGGGTAACAGGTATTTACATTCTAGCACTGTGGGAGTTACACTGTGCAGTACGAATATGGATTTACCTTTCAGGGTGATGTATTAAGCAGAGTTTAAAATTAAATTAAAGAGTTTTGGGCACAGATTTGGGGAAACATTTAATGGACATTTTTACCACATCACATCTGTGTATACAACCATAGTAAAAATGTGACGTTTCCTTTTTTCTGTTCACTGTACAATGTGCGACATGTAAAATGCACAGGTTGTTATTCTTTTATGAACTATTGCAGTGTGAGCAGTGTATAAAATAAGAAATGCCTCCATATATGCAATATGTGCAGTAGTGTTTGTATAGCAGCTATTCTGTGCTGAATTCCAGCAGCTTCACTCCTGATGGAATGAAAGAGAGCTCACACATGCGTGCAGTATGGGTATAATAAATATGTATTTTTTACATTTTTCTGTTTGAAATTCTAAATCAAGAGTGGTCAATAGTGTAAAACAATATTGACATGCACATTTTCCACAGACACATTCTCACAATAAAAGCAGTTACCAGAAGAAATTATGCGGTCTTTTTTTTCATGGCTGTATACATAAATTGGTTCCAAATTTCTTCTGCCTTAGGCTTCAGGCTTTTAGGCAAACTAGGAGTCTGACCTACAAAAACTTACAAATATAATGGGATGCCATAAGGAGGGGGGGGGGGGTTTAGCACATATAATTACCACATCAGTGGATTTTAAAATGTGTTTTTGAGCAAACTGACTGCCCAGACAGCTTTTTCAATAGGTTTCTAAGGTCTTAAAGGTTTCAACAGGTTCCTTATATTTTATCAGTGACACCCAGGTTGGACTTGAACTGGCTCATCATTGTCCATAAAGCAAACCAGACCTTTAAAATCTACACACAATTTCTTATTGTAATAGCACTACAGCACTAATTAAGAGGCATAAACAATGTGCATTTCATAACATGAGCTCACCCAAGCATCTTCATGGTCTGTAATCTGAAGCAGTTCTACACCTTGACCAGAGGGTGGCAGCACATCATATTTCTGTAACCCAATGTGATTACTTTTATAGTTAACGGTCCATCCTGAAAACAATACAAAAATACAAACCACTGGAATACAGAATTCATGCAGCAGACAAATCAAAAATTAAACCGATCACCATCTTAGTTCGTCTACAAGCTTTATTCATACTGGTTTAAGTTTCACAATGTAATCCACAGATAGCCTCCAGCAGATAATTCAAAACTTTATGAAATATAATTTACAATGACCTGCATGGCAAACAGTGCTTGTTTTTTTTTTGTTGTTGAAGTTAATATTAAGAGCTTTGTACCGTTTAACATTTTCACTCCACGACAGAGACAGCAAGATGTGTAAACGATTTTGCTTTGACACTGAAGGCAGCTTCAAGCAATGCAAGTGACAAAACACAGCAAACGATCATTTGGTTTTTGGGGTTTTCCCTAGTCATTCATTCGATTTGACTTAAAACGGTAAAAAAGAAATCTTGGAGCAATGATGTAACAGATCCCTTCCATAAAGCACACAAATATAAATGCCCAATTCAATCACATCAGCCACTTTGGAAACCAGGAAGCCGGACAAGTGACTTGAATCTCACACTCCACAACCACACCACAGTATCAGCACCAGCAGTTCTATGAAACCAAATACAAAAAAAGCTGAAAACATGACTGATGTAACTCTTTATCCTTTAGTTATATATGTTTAAAGGAGAAAAGAAGGCCTTACCAAACAAATGTTTAAAAGTCTATTCCACTGTCTCTTGACAAGCATCACAATAACCTCAAATTACATTCCCTAAAACTGGTAATTTCAAAATAAATGAGAACTGGGAGTAGTCATTTAACTAGTGAGATTGGAAAGTAAACGTGTGTGTGTGTGTGTATCTGTGTGTGTGTGTGTGTGTGAGCATGTTCAGTGTCTAAGGCCTTATTCTGAAATCTCACTGTTTAAACTGCCCTTCTTAAACCTGTGGTTTTCGATCCTGGTACTGGAGTATCACTGCCCTGTATGATATGTTCTTCCTACTCGCAAACGCACTTCAACTCAGGAAGAACCTGTTAATAAATTCATCAGTTGCATCAGGTCTTTTAGGGCAGTGGTACTCCATAACCAGGACTGAGAACAACTGATCTAAACCAGTTTTTTCCAACCTTGAGCCTGGAGCCCCTATGCCCTGCATGTTTAAGTCTTTTTGTGCTTCATCACACACACACGCACACTTATCAGCCTAGAAAAGGCTAAGTAATGAGCCGATTAGCTGGATCAGGTATGAAAAAAAAAGGGAAAACACAAAAAAGATGCAGCGCAGAGGGACTCCAGGACCAGGGTTTGGAACCTATGCTCTTAACCTTTCAACTCCTCCTGAAAACACTCTTGATTCCTTCGAGCACTCTCCTCTCGCTCCCTCACTCTAGTCTTCTTGCGGCTCTTCATTCAGCTTTAGGTTTCGCTCCAGGGATCTTAGCCTGGATCCTACAATGAAAAGTGAACATTTGTGTTATTCATTTTACACTAAAGCACCCCCCACCACACACACACACACAAAGATGGGTCTAATAAAGTGAGCATGACAGAGCAGTGACAGCTCAGACACACACAGAGCTTACTTTTTCATCACATCTTTAATTTGATTGTTCACCAGTCCATAGTAATGGTCAATCTGCACCTATGAAACAGAAAGCACAGGACAACCGATGTATTTATATGGATATAATAGATTTTAAAAAGTGCTGCCTCAAAATTCCCTCACAGAAGGACATTAATATTTAAATACCATCTGAAAAAATGTTTCTGAAGCAGTGTCAGAAGTGTTGCTCACAGTAAGCTGTACAACAGCTTAATAAGAATGGTGAAAAGGCTGCCTGTCATTTTAAAAAGATTTAAAAATAAACAAAAAGAGACATTCTAGTATTTGTTCATTACATTAGAATTTGTATTCAATATTTTTCCAGCTACAAAATTTGCTGAAACATTATGGCAGGAAAGAAAAAAAATCTAGTATCTAGTAAAACGGAGGCCAAGCTATTTGTGGCAGGTTGTTGTTGCCATGGCAACTTGATTTGATCGTGTTAAAATTTACAATTACGGCATTTATCAGACGCTTTTATCCAAAGCGACTTTCATTCCCTAACTACAGGGGACAGTCTCTCCCTGGAGCAACTTGGGGTTAAGGGTCTTGCTCAGGGACCCAGTGGTGATATGCTGAAGGTAGGATTCAAACCCACAACCTCTTGATCTGGAGGCAAGTATCCTACCCACTGAGCTACCTCCACCCCAATTAAAAGCAATTAAAAGCATAGCTGTAATTGCTAATGTCAAGTCAAGTTTTTTTTCACTTGACCAAAGATTGTGTGGAAACAAGACATGTCCTCTACTTCGCCGTCAGTTTCCATGGGCTGTGATGAACAAACGCTTAGACCGGCACTCTTGTGATCTCTCAAAAATAAAACCATACAAACGCTTCAAAAGTTAGAAGGAAAAGCATCGCCACTTTTCAATTGGCTGTGACAGACAAACGGCTTTGTAAATCGAAAAGCCAGCACATACGTTTTTGTGAGGCTTGGTCCTCAAAACTGAAATCAGGAATCCAACAGTACCTCATTTTTGAAAATCTGAGACACGGTTTAATAGTTACACGCCTAAAAGTGCCTCCTGGCACTAGATGTTAACTGAGCTTGGCCCTCACTACTGCTTTTCATGATCAAATCTGTAACAAAATATAATAAACAAAACTTCCTACAAAAACGTAATAGTGATAAAATGATCATTCTAATGTGTTAAACCCTCACTGTACATAGCTGTATTTGAGAGGCTCCAGTAACTGCTTTTATAGCATCATGCAAGTAGCCAAGCTGACTTTTAAGACTCTTGCCACTTACTGCATATATTTTATATTAAAGGAGGAAATATTTTTAAGATAGTTACATTTTCTTTTTATAGGGGAACTGACAAGTTTTTGTTCAAAAACACTAAGCAATACTTGGATCCTGTAAAATGTGATGGCTAAATGACTTGTAAAATGCCAGGCCTTTAATGAATATCTGCCATTTCATTTGCATGCAACTTACCTGGTGCTTCTCGTAGACTACTGGCCAGGTGAATGCTGTAACAAAAGCTAAATAAAGAAAAAGGTTAGTTAGAAATTTTCATTCTTTTTGAATAAAACTTAACTGAAGCCAGGTTATTAACAGGCTAAAACTACAATTTTATAGTTTTTCTTATTGCAGTATTAGCCATTGCTGCAGAACACTTTAACAAAAGAAAGAACACATTCATATGTTGGTCGTTGACTTCTGCCCAGCTTCGAGACAATAATTTCACAGAACCTGCTGGGATTTAATACCTCAGGTGGGAGGGGAACTTGGCAAGCTCAGCCTTCATACACATGCAAAATGCAGCATATTATTCAAAACAAACACTCAAAACGTATCTGTACTAGTTATGTTTCTCCATTAATCATTTTCTTTCCTTTGTCACTGGTCTAGTAATCTCAGGAGTGTGCTCGTTACACAGATCACGGTCTTATTCTCCTGCATATCTATTGCACACTGTTGTTTAACTGTACTGCATGGTCTATGTCTTGCTGACTTGTTCTGACAATGTTCTGTGTGGTCCTGTAAACACAGGCTCTGTGTGATTGTTTCACTGAGGCCCTGGAGAACACGGTCAGATCTATTGTATTTTGTGATCTGCAACACCTCCCATATTCACCATTTAGAACCTGCTAGAGTTATATCATTACTATGCACACCAAAACTCCCGAGTTGACTGGAGAATTTCAAATCAGTTCCTTAACTGATATCTGTGTCAATTTCACCATTAATTTCCTGTGTTAAAACCCGCAGTTTAACATGCACACAAAAAATCTAAGACTGACTGGCTGCAACACAGCAATACATAACATAGTAAAGCTGACTAAAGAGTAAAGAGTTTTGTTTTTGTTTTGTTGAGGAAACTACTTACCGATAATAACAAGCGTGAGGCCGTTGAAAAAAGCACCAATGTATGTAAGGATCCACAGCAACAATGCAAACTATGGAAAGACAAATGCATTTAAAGCATAAATAAACAGCAGATACGATTTTATTAGATTTCTGAAAAAAGAGTTAGAAGTTTATTCTGCCCATGACTAATGATTATTTTATGAACAGCCAATTACTATTAAAAAATGATTACAGTTTTTATTACAGAAGCATATATAGTGGCAGGTTGTAGTATAGATTAGTATTACATGTATTATATATATTTTTTTTCCTTTTAATGTTTGAAACTGGGACATTGGAATCTTAGTGAGGAGACTGAGCGATCTGAACACACACACACACACACACACACACACACACACACCAAATGGACCCGTCACTCACTGTAAGCAGGGTGGAATTTTGGGCAGAGAGAAAGGCCAGTGTGAGAGCGTGTGTAACTCTACGCTGTCTTCCACAGCACCTTACACGGCCGCCTCTCTCGCCATGTTTGGAGCCAGGCCGAGAAAAGGCTTGCCCGAGAGCGCGCACACAAACACACACACTCTCAGCAGGGGCTTCCATTACATAGAAACATTCAGAACGAACAGAATGTTACACTGTCTTACACCTTTACACAGACTTTTACAGTTTTCAGAAATAACACTGACCTTTACAGTAAGGGGATTATTTTCTTTCCTTTTAAGTTTTATTTAACAAGCTTTATATGACCCAAGAACAACCAGGTGGCAAAACGATTACACTGAATATGCACAAGGGAACTTATCTTAAACACAAAGAATAAAGTAGAGCAAAGAAAGTCATTTCCCTGACGCAAACAGATTTGCAAGTTCTGTCCCACTGGCACAGTTTTCATTTAAAATGTCTTTGTGCTTATGGATCTGTGTGAAAACACTCCATATAACATAAGTACAACACTCCCCCACTCTCAGACAGAGGTGTTTCAAATATACATTGTAGTTAATTAAAAAATGTTGGACATAGTTAACCATTTAGATCCGGTTTTAGTGAACCTGCAAATTAATCATGCTTTGATTCATTCAGAACGGAAACTCCAGACTTCACTTACAACAGCTCTTACCATAGACAACACCATAATCATCCTTACACATAACTCAAATTAGCTTTTAATGATCACACAGGCTACAGGTGCTGAAGTCTAAATAGTGTTTGTTTTATTTGTGTATTAGCACTCAAACGGATGTTAACTTGCCTATTTACCCAGTTCTTGTGGGACGGCGCTGATACTGCACCCCCTAAGATTAGCTTGCAGCTTGAACAGGACACAAAGTTATTTATTTTGTAGATACTTTTGTGTTATTACCTTTGCATCTCATTTACTGGGCAGCAGCCTAGTAGTTTGAAAATTTTAATTCTTGTGACCATGTCTCTGCACAAAACCACAATATGAAGACTTAAGTAACATTTACGACCATAAACAAGTCATTTTCATATTGCTTTGTGGTCTGGGTCACAGCACACTCGTGGGGCCAGATAAAATGTTTGAAGTGTCTGGAGGGTATTTCCCAGCTATATTTGGTTTTTGCATTGTGTTTCCTTGTTTAGTAGTCAAAAAGATTGCATGTTTTAAAGCATTCATTTTTGTTAATAGGCTGTGATATGGTTAGCCGTTTAGTTTTGCAGCAGTGGTAATAGCTGAAAAAAATACAGCTGTTAAGTACTGAGTACATATAAAACCAGACATGCAAATGCCTCCTTGCCTGAAGCAGGTATGCATACTCAATGTTTCACACACTCAGCATTTTCTAATGTTTGTGTACACATCACTCTGGAACCCCCACAAAAATTCTAAAACAGGTCCCAGTCCGCCTACTGACCTTAAGAGAGTCCACCAGGTCTTCCACTAGAAAGATACGCCGCAGCTCTTTTACAGCGCAGTTGAAGCGTGCCAGGGCCAGTTCATTGTATTTATGCACAATGTCCGACGAAATACTGATGTCCTGCTCCAAATACATCCTGCAAGACAGAAAAATCACCACTTTCAACGTTAACCACAGCCGGGCCCTGTTCACCTTCAAAACGGTATTTATACAGGCGTGAAGTATAATTTTTTTAAAATTTTTTTTTTTAAGGTGGGTGTGTGTGCGTGTGTCTCACTTGAACGGGTGCCCATCCTCAGATTTTTGCACGGCCTGGACGATGCCTTTGTATATCCTGAAGCAGATGGTGACGGAGAGCAGTGCGAGAGAGATGTATGCCACCACACTAATGATGCTACAGACACTCAGGGAGAGCAGCAGGAACAGACTGGCACCGAAACACACTCCAGTCCGCTGTAGGTCACGCCAGTACACCAACTCTAACACTGAACATACACAAACAGAAGTGATGTGCAATTAAAACACTGCAGTCAAAATGCCACAAACTGCAATTCATTTACACACTTGTTCATTTAATAATTCTGACAAGGAAACGGGTATCCACAGCGGAGCATACATTCAAAAATGTATTCTCTCTTACACAGGAACTAGTTAAACCGAGCACCAGCTATAAGAAACAAAATCACCATAGACATTTACTCCAAATATACATCTGGCATGATAAAAATGTGACCTTGACCTCTGGAAGAAAATACAGAGCCAGTCACCACCCTAATGTGACTCTGTGCTGTGTTAATAAATGAAGATATAAGCATCACAATAGGATTTCACAGATTCAAAAATAATCTCCAGGCAAACAAAAACATTGACATAACTAGAACTAATAGCCCCAGATAATGACTGAAGTATGCTGCTGGATACCAAATCTAGGTAGCCTGCAGATTGGGGCGAGTAAGTGTCTGTGTGTGTCCTGAAAGAGATATAGATTTGCTTCTGTTGAAAATCCACCAACACCCAGCAGAACCCCAGAGAAGTCACAGCATCAGACAAAATAAATTTAAAAAAAAACATTAACCATGTTCAATGAAAATAATACTGCAGGAAATCACTTCTAAATCTAACAATCTGCAGGTTCAGGACCCAATATGTTCCTAAAGGTCAGCTAGACACTTCAGTCCTCTTCTAAAATTACTACTGCTGCTGTCCCAGTTCCTTATTTCAGGCCAGGTTCGGTGTGGTTAGGGTTTTTCTTCCTGCTAAACCTGCTCTAGATTCTTCAGCTCTTCTCCTTTCCCCCGGTGTGTTTAAAGCTGTGTTTTTTTGTGTCTGTGTTTGAGAGAAGTTCAACTCCGTGTCCTGACCCTCAGACCAACCGAGGGCCAGACACCACCAACACGCCAGAAAACGAGAAAAAGCATGGAAAGCCATTATTTCTCTCACACGCATTTCCTCCTAACTAATTAACACATCTAAGCCCCCTGAGACAAGTCGAGTCTGGACGAATAAAGACTGTTAAAGCCTGTTTAATCCCCTCACCGTGGCTGGAGTCCATTTCGCTATGCAGGCCGAGACCCAACTGAAAAAGAACCGACCGTGCCTCTCAACCTGTCATAATAAAAGTCCTCCAGGAAAGGGAAGCACTTTTAAGGAATGCATTTCCCTTAAAAGTGCTTCTAAAATTTCTACGGCTTTGTGGCTGTGAAGAACAGCATTTTACAGTCATAACATCATAATATTAATGGTACAACATGTTCATTTTTGGGTGCATTATTACTATTTCTGTACAATATATATATGTGTGTGTGTGTGTGTGTTTGTGTGCATATATGTATATGT
>JBBPDC010011815.1:0-13394 GCA_037974485.1 Hemigrammopetersius urotaenia | reverse complement strand
GAACAGTGTGTGTGTGGGGGAACAGTGTGTGTGTGTGTGGGAACAGTGTGTGTGTGGGGGAACAGTGTGTGGGAACAGTGTGTGTGGGGGGAACAGTGTGTGGGAGCAGTGTGTGTGTGTGTGGGAACAGTGTGTGTGTGGGGGAACAGTGTGTGGGAACAGTGTGTGTGTGGGGGAGCAGTGTGTGTGTGTGCACTCATGCTTGGGCCCTGAACAGGGCAACCAGGCCTAGTACAACTAAAACTGCTCACGTTCTGTTTAGTGTCTTACATTTCTTATGCAGGTCTCTTCATGTCGTGTTTGCCCCCTTTCCACCAGGCTCCACCGGAATCATCGCTGTGTGCGTCTGTGTGGCTCTGCTGCTGACTGGAGGACTGGTGCTGATCTTCTACAGGCTGAGATACAAGAAGACACAAGGTGCCGTTCACAGGAACTGTCAAAAACGTTTTGGTGTAAATTAGCCTTAATACTGCTGTGCATGTTGGTGTTTTGTGCCTAACAGTAAAATAATGTAGTAATAATGATGTTCTGCACCATAGACATAGTATTTTAAGCACATTTCCCAGAGTTGGTGTTTTAGTCAAATTTGAGGTTTGTTGTACATGACCAGGTACGTCTGGACTTCAGTTTTGAGGGTTTACAGAACAACTAACATCCAGTTTATTCTACTGATGTGCCCAGTGACAAAAGTAGGGAAAAGGAGCTGCCACAGTGTCCAGCCAGGCTCGAGTGAGACTGAAATGGATCACATGGGCTTGCCATTATTGGGCCTGGCACCTGCGAGGGGAGGGGTGGGAGCCTTGTGCCACACGGGTCGTGAACTGGACCCAGGACGTGTCTGGAGGAGGGTGTTTCTCAGGTGGTCTGGGAACACATCAGGATCCCTCATCAGGAGCTGGTGCCTTGGCTGAGGAGAGGAAATTCTGGACTGCCCTCCTCAGCCTGCTGCCATCCTGACCCAGTCCTGGCTGAACATGAGAACATTTTATTTGTGGTGGCAGAATTTACACCACCACTATCCTGGCGCTAACATAACACGCCAAATCCCACAGCAGCACTAGCATGAGTGCTTCAGACAGTATTTGTTAAACCCGTGTGTTTTATGACATCTCGTGGTCATTAACTAAAACACATTCATTGTGTGGTATAATGAGAATGAATGTTTGTGTATCACTCGTGGATCCAGCAAATCAGCGAGTTAATACAGGCCTTTTGAACCAATTCTGCATTCACAATTCAGGATGTGAACTCACATCGATTATTTTAAATCCTGTTAGAAAACATTGAAATGTGGAGCTGAACTTGTGCAGAGTCTCTGAACTGTCTCCTGATTGATTACGTGTCCTGTTGTGTCGTACAGGTTCCTCGTCTTCCCCATCCAACAGAAGAAACACAGAAAACGATGATGAGGTTTGTTTGTGTGAGTGTGAGTGTGAGAGAGATGGTGGTGGTGTTACAGTGAAGGGGTCGTTTTTCACACACTAACCCAATCTTCTCATCCCTCAGGTTCAACATGTTCCTTATTACGAGGAGATTCTGGACTCCCAGTTCAACACCAACACGGTTTACTCCACCACCCAGAAACCCAGAGCTCCTGACTCAGCTGCTAGCCAAACTGCAGCTCCACCCTCAGTCCTTCCTGACAGGGATTTCTACACCATGGCCCATCTTTCCAACTCTGACACAGTATCTCCTGTGGACTATGCCACCGTGGACCTCCATTAGCATTAGCCTGAATTAGCATCAGCAGTCATGTAATTACAGCCTTTATTTAATAGTGTAGCTGCACCATTAGCATTAGCCTGAATTAGCATCAGCGGTCATGTAATTACAGCCATTATTTAATAGTGTAGCTGCACCATTAGCATTAGTCTGAATTAGCATCAGCGGTCATGTAATTACAGCCTTTATTTAATAGTGTAGCTGCACCATTAGCATTAGCCTGAATTAGCATCAGTAGACATGTAATTACAGCCTTTATTTAATAGTGTAGCTGCACCATTAGCATTAGCCTGAATTAGCATCAGTAGACATGTAATTACAGCCTTTATTTAATAGTGTAGCTGCACCATTAGCATTAGCCTGAATTAGCATCAGTAGACATGTAATTACAGCCTTTATTTAATAGTGTAGCTGCACCATTAGCATTAGCCTGAATTAGCATCAGTAGACATGTAATTACAGCCATTATTTAATAGTGTAGCTGCACTATTAGTTAATCTTAGCTCATGTTAGGTAATCGTAGCTGCTTTTATTTCATATATTGACAGCAGGACCAGTTTGACAGCAGAGTGTCAGTTTAATTTGGTTTTTTTTTGTTGTTGTTTCTATAACGCCTCCTACACAGTACAGGATTTCTGAAAACCTCACCAAACAACAGGTTAACAGATCAGGCCTGGACTGGGACCACAAATCTTTCTGGGCATTTTGAGATTGGGCCACCTCCCCTCTCAATATGGTCCTTTGTGGGTGGTGGAGGAAATGCTGTCGGGATTCTGCGCCGGCCCAAATTTGCCATTGGCCTACCGGGCAAATGCTGGACAGATCCTACTGATACTTTGTCTTTACTTGTGCTTTATTTGTTGACGCTACCCCCAACCCCAAAGTCTGTTGCACTTTGTTTTATTGTATGATGTCCTTGCGTGCTAAAACGTGCCTATAAAATAGTATTATTATTATTATTATTATTATTATTTGTTGCCAAAAGCAGGAGGAGCCAAGACAACAGTCAGAAAAAGAGAGAGAGAGACCATTAATAATTAGTTGAAGGTACACCAGCTGTAAAGTAGAAGAATTACTGAATAAAAGCACTGAACCGAACCAGTAATGAATGTTAAACGCTGTCTGTTACTGTCCTGGTGCTCACCAGGCCTCAGAATTAACAGCCACTCACAACTAAAACAAACTTATAGCAAATGCTTCAAGCACACAGTTACAGTGGGAGCTTCACTCAGGGGCTCAGTTTAGTCTAAAATGTGTCTGTTGAGTGATTTAAGCTGGTGATTCATTTGGTTTAGGGGTGGGGGAGCTCTGAGTTTGAGCAATGCCACTTAAGAACAACTTTTGCTTCCTCTAAGAGCCCAAAAGACTAGAACTCATCAGATTGAGCTTAGAAAGTGGTCAGATTTTAATCAGACAAACTAGCAGGTGGATGATGCTTGTGCAGAGGAGCAGCTTGGGGTTACGGGTCTTGCTCAGGAACCCAGTAGTGGTGCTGAAGATTTGAACCCATCACCTCTTGGTCCAGAGGCAAGTATCCTACCCACTAGGCTCTACCCACCCACCACATGTTGCCTCAGGCTGGCGTTCCCCACCCCCACCACGTTAGTAAGAGGGGAAATAAATGGAAAGGGAAGCTGTGGGTGTTAAACTGAAGTGTGAGAGGCTTTAAAAAAAACAGTGTGTCAATTTCAGCTCTCCACTCATAAGCACTAGAGCAGTGCCACAAAAACAACATGGCTTGGATTAGGAATAAGGGTTTTTAGATGTCTGAGTGTGAAGAAAAGTTTTAAGAATGTTCAGATGAATGCTGTAGTGACTTTATCTACGTCTAAAGCACCTTTCTACTATTTAAATTTGTATTTACTCTATTTCTTAAACTTACATTTACTTTAAAGGTCCCATATGAGACTGATATATGCATATGTGAGTGTTTCTGATTGGCTGTCCTGTAATGTGTCTCATTCAAAAGAAGCTCAGACTCAGACTCAGACCTTCTATATTAAACAGGTGAGGCCAGGGGGGCAACCAGTCACTTTTTGGGGGGTTTGCAACAACAATTTGGGCGCCCCCCAATTTTGGTAACACCTCCATGATACATTTCTTTCACGATGCACGCAAAACATTTCATTCAATTTGACAAACGGCTTTTAAATCCTTGCCATTAGCCCTGTGTGCATCAGCAAGAAAGAGATCCCCACACACACCTCCTGCTTTTCTTTTTTTCTCTTTCTGAATTGTGCACATAACTTTTTACTCTCTTCATCCTGCCGCAAATAGATGCTCCACCACGTCAATGAGCGACAGGCTACTACCCCCTCTCCTCCTCTCCCCCTCCCTCCAGTGCCAGTGGCCAGGCCCTTTGTTTCTTAAATATTCATGATTTAAAAACACAAGAACAGTTTTAAAACATAAACGCCAATGACATTTTTTCTGTCCTTTCTGTCCTTCCCATATGCACCGCATGTACTGCACACCCCATTTTTGCGCCACTAGGTGAGGCTAAACCCCAGTCGGACGATTACATGGAAAATTAGTATTTAGTTGATTTTTTTGCAAACAAATCTGCAAAATTGGGGTTTGCTGTTTAAAAAAAAAAAAGAAAGGCAACAATTGTGGCTTCTGTTGGTGGCTGTTGGTGACTATTAATGCAAGTATTTTTATTTAGCCAACAATGGATGAACATTATGTGAAAACATAATGTTTTAGCTGTATTAGCTGTTTTTATGTGAAAACAGCTAAAACAATGTTAATATCATTGTAGCTTATTGTTTACAATTGAAAGAGTAACAAAAATGTCCATAAAATAATTTTTTTAATTAGACACTTATCTGCAAAGATGTTTATTTGAAATAAAAATGTCTTTTTTCTTCTTTTTTGTAAGAATAGTGGCTGTATCTTTGACAGTGGACCATGTTTGTCATGCAGCAGTGTGTACATTTCATAATGATTGGCCGTGCAACGGAATACTCACGACAACAAACTCACGACAACGAACAGAAATCAAACTGTAAAGCATTCAGATTGATATATGTTTGCCGATTGTTTGACTAACATTAATTGCTAAGGTCTATTTCATTATTAAGCTTACTTGTATGTCTGGGCATGTCTTTGGTAGCTCATACTCTTCGCTTACAAACACTGTACACACACTCATGCATGAACTATGATATGCTCAGTCATGCACAGCCACAGCAGTGTCCTTTTTGTGACATCACATCCCCAACGGATCCCTAGAGTCCCGATTGTCGTTGAGTAACGTTTCACTGGTGTTTTAAATAAACAACAGCTTCTTCATCTAATAGAGACTACAGAAAGGCGAGTGCTTGAATGTGGGTGTGATTCCAGCCATTCCTGACTGGATCATTTTCTTTGTTTCATATATATTTTTAGTTTTTATTGCTCTACTGTTGATGCCTTGTTGAACAGATAGGAAAATACACTAAGAAACACTTCTCATCCTTAAAAAAGTGTTATGTGACATCCATTCTTAATTTAAAAAAAAAAGGTGTCAACAAACTACTAAGCAACATAATTATCTTATGTTTTACGAATGGTCATGACTTAACAACTGAATTTATATGACTCTAAATAGTGGCCGCAAATTAATTCTGCCAGTATGGTATGCAATTCACGTTTGGGAAAATGATTGTTTAGGGTTTTTGCTATTTATTAAATTACTACCTTAGTCTGCATGGACTTTTTAAATGGAGACCTTTGACTGAAGTGTGCGTTTGAGTCAGTTGGTGGCAGTGTTGTTCTGTTCTGAACAGCTTGGTACAGTCATGACAGGCTTTTCTACTGGGAGAAAAAATACAGAAGTGACTGAGTCAGTCTTGACTAAAAAAGCTTGCAGACATCCCAGACTTGAGCAAAGTCCACAATGTTTAGAAGACAATGTGACGTGAAGATTAGTTCTGACGGTCATCCGGAGTGGATAAAGATGAGGATATGGAAAGTGAGATGATGCCGGCTACACGTTTTCTGAAAGTAAAGGAAATGACCTGGTTCTTTTCCGTGTGGTGATCACAGTCTGCATTCAGGTAGTAATGAAATGGGCAGGTTGGGCAGAACTGATGCAGGTTCCTGGGGATTGAATTGTAAAACAGCAGTTTCCATTTGGTTTAAGTGATATCACTTGGGCCCTCTGTATTTACACAGGCTCCATCGTGACCACATGATCAGTCACTGGTTAAATGGTTTATCACTGGCTGTATGGTCCACTACTGGCTGTACAGTCCACCACTGGCTGTATGGTCCACTACTGGCTGTACAGTCCACCACTGGCTGTATGGTCCACTACTGGCTGTACAGTCCACCACTGGCTGTATGGTCCACCACTGGCTATACAGTCCAACATTGGCTGTACAGTCCATCACTGGCTATACGGTCCACCATTGGCTGTACGGTCCACTGCAGGATATACGGTCCTCCACTGGCTTCTTAAAGCTTGTCGTACGGTTCCTTTTAACAAGTCTGATCTCTGAATAACTTGTGGATTTCTTTGGTACAGACCTCTTAATGTCATTTTCATGGTATTACGTCAGAGGCCATGAGCTCACCAGGGGTTTGCTTCTTGATCACCACATCAGGTGTGTGTTGCAACATGGCCTATTGCTCACCACCCTTTTATGTGCCTGTCTTTCCAGCATTTCCCACTCCTTTCCTGGATTCCTCCTGACAGGACTTTGTGCGAAGGAGTTCAAACACACACGACCGACCCTTAGGTAAACACTGAACTCCATGACATGAGCCCTTGGCTCTTAAAGATTTCAAAGCTAAAACTAGAACATTTAGAGAAGCATGTACAGTAAGGCAGACAGTATTTAATATAGAGTGATGGATGTGATATAAAGTAATGGATCTACTGGAAGAGTGAGTTTGGATATATGAGCGTTACTTCAGCAGACAAATAAGACCCCGTAGAATGGAGGAGGAGATACTGCAGGAAACTGAGCACGACTCCAGAACAGGTAGGTGGCAATCGTGTCTTTAAGAGCATGCGTAATAAACATTTTTTGTGTTAAGATTATGTAGATTCATTAAAAAGTAAAAGCTCAATGTGGCTGAATAAGGCTATTTAGGGTTTTAACACAGAGGAGCTGACGACGATGATAATGATGGTATTTGTGATGGTTATGATTGTTTGTTCTCTGGTCTCCTTTAAAAGCAGCTCCGGTTGGCAGCGTTCAGAGCTTGATCAGCGCTGAGTCGGGGGGCATTGTGAACGCCCCCTCATTGACCAGCAACCATTTCTCAGCCCCGGTAATCTTCAACTTCAACACCAGCGCTGCAGGCAGTGGTACGCTTTCGTTTACATCAGCATCTTAGTAGCAGGGGGAAGACAATCTGTTCATTCTAATTCAATCTTTATTACAATTAGTTTTATGTTTACTGCTCTCACATGGGTTGTGGGTGTGGTAAATGGGGTGCATGAATGGAATCTGGCTTAACTGAGGGAAAACAGGGAAACAGATCTTATGCAGCAGACATAAACGAGACAAGGCAACTGCCCACGGGACCAGACAGGTTAAGGCCCTCACATTAACAAATACTGGACTCAAGGCCATTGATGGGAAAGGCCATTGTATCTCGTAGGAGTGGACTACCACACACTTAATGAGGCCCAGCAGACACATGTAGGACCAAGCAAGGCCTCATCACAGAGAGCTCAGGAAAGAGTCTTGCACACACCCCACTTTCTACCACTGTGTCCATCAGCAAGACACTTAACCCTCAGTGTCTCCAGGGGGACTGTCCCTGTATCTAATGACTGTATGTCACTCTGAATAAGAGCAGCAGTCAAAAATCCCCTTAGCTTACGCACATCATCCAATACAGCAGACAAATAAGACCCCAAAATCTGTCTTAAGACCCTAAAGAGTACAAGTGGATGCACAAGCCTGGCACAATGGAAACTAAAACTAGAAAGGAAGCATTAACAGTCAAACACAACCATGAGGGTGGACAGACTGATCACACCCAGGTGACTCTAATAAGAGCCATGGGACAAAGTCAGGAAGGGGGAACAAAATAAGGATTGCCAAAATAAAAGTCCCATGAAACGTATCAAAACAGGACTATTACACTAATAATAATAATAATAATAATAATAATAATAATAATAATAATAATAATAGTCATATGCAAAACTACATAAATAAAATACTAAAAGCAACTAATATCAGCATCTCAGTAAAGGAGTCAGAGGACTTTTATCTTTGAACAAATACATTTTCCAGTGCAGTCAAGCTAGGGACATTCTTACAAAAAAATGACATTGAAATATATTATTATTTGTATTGTTTGTATCACCCTTGAGTGTATACTTAACTAAATATGAACTGATATCTGATATTACTGGTGATTAGTAGGTCTGCAAGTTGTTGATGTAAGCACACTACATGTTCACAATACATTTTTATCTTTTCTCTTTACTATCCTTAGCTATTGAACCTCCAGTCAGCTGCGATGGTAAGTACATTTTTGTTTGTCTTTCTTATACATAAAAAATCAGAACTGGTGTAATTTGCACATGTTCAATGATATCCACTTGGTCAAATACTCTTAACATTTTATTTCTCACAAATACACATTTACATAAAAATTTATTGTCCTAAAATGTTGCTAGACCAAGACCCTCTGGCAACGGGATGGTTGCAGTGGTTCCTATTAAATCAAATGACATTTTTGAACATCACTGCTTTTCAGAGGCAAGAAAACTTGCCATACGAGATAAACTGAAGCTGTGCACAAGACATCGATGCACAATGATCTATGAGGGGACATCCGATGACTGGAGCAGCATAGCCTTGGAGGACGTCTTCACTGAGCTCTACATTGTTGAAGGTCACACTGGCGGAGTCAATCGTCAGCATGAAGTGTGGCAGATTGAAGCGATGTCCAGGGCCCTTGCTGTGGAGAACCCCGTCGAGTTCAACGCTCTTTTCAAGATGTTGTCAGACTCACAGAAAATGAGGTCAGTATTAACCCTTGGGATTGCAGGGGTAGGCAAGACGGTGTCAGTGCAGAAGTTTGCCCTTGACTGGGCAGAAGGTAAAACCAATGACATGGACTTTGTATTCCTGATGTCATTCAGAGATCTGAACCCCATTATGGAGGAGCACTACAGCCTCTACAAGTTACTATGTTACTTTTACTACCAGCTCGACCTGACGATAGAGGATGTAAAGGCCATCAGCAGCTGTCGTATCTTGTTTGTTTTTGATGGTCTGGATGAGAGCCGTCTCATGTTGAACTTTGGAAGCAATAAAATGGTGTGTGACGTGACAGAGGTGGCATCGGTCGACCTGCTGATTGTCAATCTCATCGTTGGAAACATGCTTCCATCCGCTCACATCTGGATCACCTCCCGGCCAGCTGCAGCTCACCTAGTACCCAGTAAACATGTCAATCTTGTGACAGAAGTGCGAGGGTTCAGTGATGAGCAGAAAGAGGAGTACTTCAGGAGAAAGATAGGAAATCAGGAGCAGGCCAGCAAAATCATCAACCACATCAAGAAGTCAAAGAGCCTTCACATCATGTGCCACATCCCGGTCTTCTGCTGGATATCTGCCAGCGTGCTACAGCTGATGTTGGGTGATGGCCAAGAAGGAGAATCAACAGGTGACGAGGAGGTGCCCACCACTCTTACAGGCATGTACACAAACTTTCTGCTTTATCAAACTGACCTGAAACTTCAGAAGTACCCAGGGAAGTATCAGGGAACGCCACGGAAATACGCTGACCATTCCGAGGAAATTCTGAAATTGTCTGAGCTCGCTTACAAGAACCTCATGAAGGAAAAATTCATATTCTTCGAAAAAGATCTGCAAGAGTGTGGCATTGACGTTCAGGCCTCTGTGTACTCTGGGATGTTCACTGAGATTTTCAAGAAGGAGAAAACCTTGTTCAGGTCCAGAGCGTACAGTTTTGTGCATTTGAGCATTCAGGAGTTTCTTGCCGCCTTGTATGTGTTTTACGTGTACAGCGTAAGGAAGAGAAATGCCTTCCATGGCAATGCTGCCCACAGACTGAAATGGAGACTGAGGAACAACCTCCATGACCTTCACAGATCTGCCATTAGCAGGAGTTTGAAGAGTAAGAGTGGACACCTAGACCTCTTCCTCCGTTTCCTTCTTGGTGTCTCCCTGGAGTCCAATCAGACACTTCTCATTAAGATCTTTCCAGAGCTACACTCAGTTGAGGGAGTTGAGAAAACTGTACAGTTCATCAAGGAGAGGATCAGGAAGAGGATCTCACCAGAGAGAAGCATAAATCTTCTCCACTGTCTAAATGAGATGAACGATAACTCTTTAGTGGAGGAGATCCGGGGCTATGTGAGGTCCAGGTCAGACCATCAGCTCACCCCTGTAGAGTGCTCCGCCCTTGTTTACCTGCTCCTGATGTCAGATGATCTCGACGAATTTGACGTAAGGAGATACCTCAAGTCAGATGAGGGTGTGCGGAGAACGATGCCACTAATAGTTGCCTCCAGAAGAGCTTTGTAAGTTCTGTATTTCTCGCTTTTTGTGTTGAGGATTAGCCCATTTTGATGAAATTGTCTGCTTATTGTCTGCTTTTGTCCTCCTAGGCTGAATGACTGTAATCTGACTAAACAGAGCTGTGAGTTTCTGGCTGGTGCTCTCAGCTCCAGAATGTCCTGCTTGACAGAGTTGGACCTGAGTAACAATGATCTGCAAGACGCTGGCATTTCATTGCTAGCTCAGGGGCTGAAAAGACCGACCTGTAAACTTCAGGTGCTCAAGTAAGTACGTGCTTAGCATCACTCAGGTGTTCAGTATAGTAGGCTTAGCTCTAACAGTCCTGATTCATCCCTGTAAAACTTAATCCCCATCCACTGACTTTGCCTTTGCAATCAAAGCTCTGCCTGTTGTCACGGCTGCACGGGGACTAAGGCGAGGCGCAAGGTGTGGGTTCCATAGATGGTTTTTTTTTTATTATAAAAGACACAGACTCTACTCTAACAAAAAATGCTGGCCTTTACACCAGGGGCACAGGAGGAGCGGGAAATGTAAGGAACAACCAGCCCTTGAAACATGGACTCATAGAACTTACAAAACACTCTTGAGAAGAGCCAATCCTGAAACACAATCACTTAACAAAACACAGGAGAGCTGACAGGGACCACAGCCACAAAAATACACTCTGTCAAGCTAAAAGTCCATTAAACCGTGCGTCAGTGGCAGCCTCTACTGGCCACTGGCCGAGACATGACACCTGTACCTTATGAGCAACAAATGTTTGTATAGTTTCCTTTTTGTGATTTCATGAATTTATCACTATTGCTGCCACTTTGACGTAGTCCTGGGCTACAAATGTAGAAAAGTTGTTTAATGCATTACAATGGGTTTTCCATTTTTAGAACACATCGGTGGGATGGTACGCTTTAGTCAGGCAGCAGTCCATCAGCACAACTGTGTGCCGCAACTGATGAGGTGTTTCTGTTCAGTTGACTGCGTCTGTTGAGCTGCTAAGACTGGTGACCCCAGAATTACATCATGAACCTTTCCATCAGGTTGTGTCAGTGTCGTGTGACCGAAAAGGGGTGCGAGTTTCTTGCTTCTGCTCTGGATTCAGACCTTTCACTGCTCAGAAAGCTGGACGTGACCTACAACCAAATAGGGGGAAAAGGAGTGATGAAGCTCTTTGACATAATAGAAAAACCGACGAATAAACTGGAGGAGCTTAAGTAAGTAAAAGATATAAACTGCTTAACATCTGTGCATTTACTGACAGTGAAAGGAAAGGGATTGACTTGACATTAAACACTTAGATCGTTTTTTTACTTAAACATGAAACATCGCAGTAACAATGTGAATGCTTCATGCTGTTGGTGTCTCCCCCCTTTCAGAGCAGACCTTTCTGGAGCGACCCGGATGAGGACAGACTTACTGAGCTGTAAGTGTTCTTCATTTTTAGTATTTTTCAGAATGTTCAAATCATTTCTCGTGTATTTTCCACATATAAGTATGTACAGGAAAAAGTGACGTTGGGTGCTATTTAGCCTTATTGTGTTTTGGATATTTCTTGGTGAAATAGTTATAGTAAATAGTAAACCAAAGGTTGTGCCAAATTTATGTGTCATTCCATGCCTTTTACACCGTACAAACCTTGTTTTGGCTGCAGATATGTGCGAGCTGACTCTGGACCCCAACACTGCTCATCGATCTCTCCGCCTGTTGGACCAGAACAGGACTGTGTCTGGGTGCATGGATGAGATGCTCTACCCTGATCATCCACACAGATTCCGGACGTGGAAGCAGGTGATGTGTCAAGAGGCTCTGTCCGGGCGCCACTACTGGGAGGCCGTGTGGGGGGGCAGTGTGTTCGGCGTGAATGTAGGGGTCACATACGAAGGAATCAGTCGGACCGGAGAGGCCAGTGTCTCCTTGGCAGGCCACAATGACGCATCCTGGAGCCTGCACTGCTCCAATTACAGCTACAGCGCTTTGCATGGTGGCAAAATCATTGACCTCCTGAAGACCCCGGAGAGCAATTTTCACTCTGAGACAGTAGCGGTGCATCTGGACTGGCCCGCCGGCACCTTGTCCTTCTACAGGGTCAGCGGCAACACACTCACACACATATACACATTCCGCGCTGAGTTCACGGAGCCTGTGTACCCGGTGTTCAGGCTGGTGCATTACGATGCTGTAGTGTCCTTGAACTTGAGGACACGGGATCGGGATGCTAAATCTGATTGGCGAACAGAAACACAATCTAAAAGGAAATAGCTACACAGGAACAGTGCTGCACCCAGACTGAACTGTGATGGTACTGAACTTGCAGCATGTTCCATTGTTCCTGACTCAATTCTCTCCCACAGTTTATGGCTGGACGTCCCAAAACCCCGTCCATGGAGTCAAACCGGCAGCTTTTCTGTCAGAACCGCGTTTGTTATTGTGGTGTTTTATAATGTATAGTCTTT
The DNA here is from genome assembly GCA_037974485.1 of Hemigrammopetersius urotaenia. NCBI lineage: Eukaryota > Metazoa > Chordata > Actinopteri > Characiformes > Alestidae > Hemigrammopetersius > Hemigrammopetersius urotaenia. The sequence continues at coordinate 724 of JBBPDC010011815.1, read as the reverse complement.
TTTTCTCTGCATTCTTTATCTGTGTGATGAAAACCGAACCCAGAGGACTTGTCAGCGAGGACCTGTGTTTTTCACTGTGTCAGAAACTCACACTTAAATCTATCTTCGGCCCAAACAGGCAGTAGAACTTGGGCCATACTGACATGTCAGTCCATCTCTTGTCATGACAACATTTTAACTGATCAGAAAGCAGTGAGCTGCTCGGGTATGTGTCGCTTTTTTGCACAGCAGGTTTTTTGTGCCAGTTGAAAAGCACCTACCTTCACCACCACGACTGGGTCCCTGAGCAAGACCCTTAACCCCGAGAGACTGCCCCCTGTAGGGAATGGAAGTCGCTTTGGATAAAAGCATCTGCTAAATGCCATAAATGTAAATGGTAATTTCAGGACAGATAAGTGGTGATGCAATTTCAGGCCAACTCTCAGACTGAGAAGTCCACCTAAAACTAATAAAAAAGCACAAGTGAGAATTATCTGGGTGATACACACTGTCTTTATGTGGCCACTGATTTATTCAACTTCAAAATTCATGTTCTGGTCAAATTTTTTTGGTGTTTATTTTCTTTGTTATTTCTGCATGTGCACATCCACAGTTTATGACTAAAGTCACCAGATATGGGTCAGGCGCCTGCTTTATTAGTTTGATGGTGTTACGTCTTGGGTTCAGATATATGGTAAAATGAGTAAATTAAGGTTATGAGATGAGAAGAAAGGCAAGTGTGTGG
>JBBPDC010011805.1:0-13396 GCA_037974485.1 Hemigrammopetersius urotaenia | reverse complement strand
ATAGTATATTATTCTCAAAACAAGATCAAGAAGACTTTTAGGCTAGAAATAAGATTGCAAGTCTTAGTTAGATCAGTGCAGTGTAAACGCAATGATAAGGAGCTCCTTATCTATACAATAAAACACTAGCCAGTTAATTCACATTTCTTACTTAAAATCGCCTTCTGTGGTTTGTGTTGGCCCAGCAGGATAAAAACACTTTTTGTGGCCAGTCAGCTAGCGCTACCTAGAGGCGCCGACAAGCCACTAACAGCCTCCCTCTGCAATTATTTCACTGATCTGGGATCAGAGTGAATCTGATCTAATGAAAGGGAACGCAGGAAAGGAAAAATAGGACAAAGAAAAGTATTCACTGTAGACAGGCACCAATGCGACCAGGATTTAAAGTGAGCTGTATTTTTTAATTTCAAGAAACATTTTACATCTGTATAAATATATAATTTTAATTTCAAGACTGTGTATACAGTATGCTAAAATGTGCAGCAAATGTGTGTACATATTTACACAAGATTTTGGACTTTCTGACGGAATTTGTGCCCATTTGTCCTGTAGAGCATTGACGAGGTCAGACACTGATGTTGGACGAGAAGGTCTGGATCACAATCTCAGTTCCAGTTCATCCCAAAGGTGCTGGATGGGGTTGAGGTCAGGGCTCTGTGCGGCCAGTTCTTCCACACTGAGCCATGTCTTTATGGAGCTCGCTTTGTGCACTGGGGCACAGTCATGCTGGGTTCTTCCCCAAACTGGGTTCACAAAGTTGGAAGCATGATGTTCTCCAAAATGCCTTGGTCTGCTGAAGCATTAAGACTGTCCATCACTGGAAGCAAGGGGCCTAGCCCAAACCCTGAAAAAAACTTGTGTCCACATAATGTAAAAATGCTCCTTAACTGTACACATAATTAACACCCTCATTAATTTTACTTATGTTTTATATGTAATCACAGTGAAAAGAATGTTACTGATTGAAATAAATGAATGAATTCCAATAAAGATTCTCTTGTCTGGTCATGCAGCTATAACATGACAAACTGCTTTATAAATGGTTAATTACACTTAATTATACTCACAGATCCTGCTGTGTGAGGCTGCCGGAGTGTGTGGACGTGAGGTCATGGATCAGGTCGGGGTACGTGTTGTCATTAGAGGCATGTCTGTCGTGTCTGGATGGATGAGATTCCACTCATTCTTCAGCTTCCAGAATCTTTTAGAGTTTCGGAGTCACGTCCTTCACGGTGTTCAGTCTCTGCCGCCTCCTCTGAGCCCTCTGTGAACAGGGAACACACATCACACAGAATATATAAACCACTGATCAGTTACAGGACAATCACACACAATAAAAAATGTATTAGTATGATTTATTACTCAGGAATTACTGAGGGGAGTCTCTTATTTATAAATACATTAAAATATGTACAAAGTAACTTATTTTTGACCAACAAATGTGAGCACAAAAATGCAAGACATTTTGAAGATATTTCTCTCTCTCTCTCTCTCTCCCTATATGTACCTGCCCATGATAACAAGCCAAATATGATCACAATAAAAGCTAAATATATGCCTTTAACAATGCATTTTATTATACACAACCATAATAACTATTAAAATGTCCAACAATAAAACAGCGCATTTGCCTGTCAATCGCCAGCAGGCACTTCCTGAAGCAGTGTTGCCAACTATTTTCAATGGAAAGTAGCTAAAGTCTGCCCGAAAAGTCGCCAAATGTCGCTAGATGACGTCATGCGTATATTTGCATATTGATGACGTAATTGCGTCGTATTTGCATTCTGCGTGTTTTCCCTAATCCTTCCTCACGTGTCCAATATAAAACTGTTATCAATTACGTTACATATTTTCTGTCAGACAACACAGCAGAACTTATAAACCAGCAGTAACATCCTCTGCAATGAAATAATTCTGGAATGAACTTAAGCTCTGTAACAGTGAGTAATATAAGTGCATCAGAAGAAAAAATAAATAAATAAGAAAAAATAAGAAGAAACGGTCAAATTAAATAGTTTTATTTCAAGCAAAGGAGAAGCAGGTAAGTGATTGGTCCGTGGCAACACCGTTTGCACGTGCGCAGCTCATTCACATCTATGTCAGCTGCCGTGCGGTCACGGGAATATGCTGCTCCTTTCAGCCGGAGCTAGCACTCACTGATCAGAGCAGACACAGGGAGATGAGTAACTGTACCGGGAAAGCAAGGTCTCGCGCTTACAGGACAGTACTGGCGACATTTGGAAAGTTGCTAAGGTTCGTCCAAAAGTCGCTAGATTTGTTGCTAGGCGTTTTTTTAAAAAAAGTCGTCAATGGGGTCTGAAAAGTCGCTAAATCTAGCGACAAAGTCGGTAAGTTGGCGACACTGTTGAAAAGCTGACATGTGCATTCAAACGACTAAGGAAGATCATATTAAGTTCACCTGTAAAGGTTATAGTGCATGTTAAGTTTATCCTGACATTTCACCCAAAAGCTGAATATCCCTTACGTTTTGTGAGTTGTGTAAATATTATTAACAAATATTTTTTTAAGTTCCCAGAAATCATTAGACCTAACCGTGTATTAAAAAAAAGTGAAAACGTCACTCACGTGTCTGTTGAGCTCCAGCGCGTTATCCAGGTGGTCTCTAGGGGGCTCCACAGCTTCCAGTGTGAGATTCTCTGATGAGTCTGTGCAGAGTGATTCCTCTGTGTGACATCACAAAATAATAAAATACACAACAAACATTATCGTGTAATATATTATAACAAAATTAAAAGAACAATACCACAAAGAAGCTCCAAAATATTTAGTAATAACAGTACTGCATCATTAAGCTAATATTTCTATAATAATAGTAATGCTCTAGCATTTACAGCAATTCCCTGGTGTGACTTCACAAAATAATGGTAATATAATGTAATGTAAAAATAAAATAACAAAACTACACAGAAACGCCACCATTCTCAGCAATAACAGCACTGGGCTAATATTTTCCTTATAATAATAGTAATATACTATTATATACAGCAACATCCCTGGGTGACATCACAAAATAATGATATGACACAACACAATACAATATAATACAATGTAATGTAATGCAATGCAATAATAAAAAGTCAAAAGTCCACAGAAACTCTAACACACAATAACAATACTGCATTATTAGGCTATTATTTCTATAATGATAATAGTAATAATAGTGCATTAGAACTGACTAATTGGGACAATAGTAAACTCACCTGACGCAAAATCAAGCAAGATCTCACTAACAGATTCATTTCCTGACCAACATCCATTATTCTGTAAATAAACAATCACAAACATTTATTTTAATGTAGTTTACACTCCAAATTACACTATAAAAACACTTTTTTTTTTTTTTTTTTTACCTCAAACTGAGTTTGCATTCCGATGCTGGAGAGAGACTGACCTGGTCAGGAACGTCAATCATTTATTTCCCACCCACATTCAGTCAGCCCCGGCCCCTCCTGCGCAGTGATTGGCTGTCTGCAATTTTATTCCGTGTAAGCCCGCCCATCCCGCACTGTTTAAAGCAAGATGGCGTTCTAAACAATCAGCGCTCAGGAAGCGGGGAAATCCTATCCAATCCGCGTTCAGGAGGCGACGCCTGCGACCCAATCCCCGCCCAGGAGGGTGAGTTTTCAGAATACGGGTGGAAAACAAGCCCCGCCCACAGCAAGACGATGTGACGGTTGGTCGTCAGGCAGGCACGCGCGCCTCAGAATAAAGACCCGCCAACCAATAAAGACCCGCGCGTACAGGGCGCGCAGGACAGAACTCTGAAGACCTCGTGCGAATACAAATACAAACAATTATTTACAAGTTATTAATTACTTACAAATCAATAACAATTCATTTAAAAACGATAACTACAAAACAAGAATAAAAGAAATAGCAATTCTTTTAAAAAACAGCAAAAAAAAGAAAACAATCCATTAGAATTGATTATTAATGAAACAAGAATAAGTAATTAAAAAATACACATAAAACAAGTATAATCAATTAAAATATGTAAAGAAATTAACATGAATGAATAAAAATAAATAAGAATCTAAAAAATAAATGAATCATGATATAAAAAGGAATATTAGTGATGGGGTTCATTCATAAAGTGTGATTAATACACAGGAATGTTTGTAGCAGTAAGCGTGTGTGTGCGTATTGTACTGGAAACTCAGGCGTGTGCGTGTGTTGTACAATAAACAGAAAAGTCTCTTTTAGTATGTTGGGTTTAAGAGAAAGAACAAGTACTCTACAGGTGTTAAAATAGTTTTATTTTTTTAAGATTTGGCAGTACATAAATGCACCAAAAAAAAAAATATCCAAAGAAATCCTCCTCTGACTGTTTCTGGTTTTCCACACACACACACGACTCGGCTCACTGGGTAAGTAGTCGATAACCTGAAACAACAGCAGGGCTGCACAATATGAGCAAGGATCCTGTTTCTGAGCATTACCATCCACTTCATCCACAACATTATCAAACCATCCTGGCGAATATGTAACATGGTTAAAGTCTGGCCTGAAACTCATCTGCCACTGTGATTAGTTAGGACATGGTTCGAATTACAGGGGGTACTTGGGGGTACTGTACCCCCCAAAAGAGACAAAAATTTGGGTTGGGGGGGGGGGGGTTCTTAACAGTGTTATGAACGCAGTACCCCCCAATTATGGTGGGGTAATTCACACTCAGACAGGATGATAGCCGTAAAACACTGTGGGTCAGAGGGCTTTGAATATTGCCAGTCTCCTTAATATCACTGTAAAGGTCAGACTTTGAATGACAAATAACATTGTGCAGACCTCTGTGGAACGGTTTATTTTTAATTTACCTATCCAAGCTCCATCCCACATTTGTGTTTTATTCTATAGCAACAGTGGCGGATCAGAATGCAGGTAAAAATCCTCTTCAGTCTAATGAAAGATAGTAATACACCTCACTTAAAGTGTATGGTATATTTACACTCAATGTGTGTGTGAGTCTTTATGTTCGTTATGATCTCTATTTGCCTGAGCCTATATGGGAGCTAAAATGTGTTTAGAACATGTTTAGGTCAGAAAAAAACAAAAGGATGCTTTTTCAGAATTGTATTACAAGAAAACGTTAGAAATACTTAAAAAAAAACCATAACAGACTGTTTTTAAGTATTGTATAGTCTGTAGTTAAAACACTATTTAGCCGCAAAGACTCAAACCATTGGTTTTGAAGAGACACATGACTGACATTCACTTTGTACTGATCATGTAAAAAGAAAAGAATCACTTCAACATCCTACAATTCTTTCTGGTTTCTGGATCATTGGATAAAATTTCATTTTTCAACAGGATATCAATCCAGTGTGTCTTCAAATTTGTGCTCAAATTATATCCAGTTAAAAAAAAAGCAGGAAGTTTAGACACTGTCTTGTTCTCCCCAATCTCCAGATCTTTCTCTCATTGAGCCACAGGGACGAGCTGGAGACACACAAGTTCCAAATGAGCTCCAGTAAATGAGACAGAACTGTTTGCTGTTTGAAAAGGTGCTGGGAGGGTTTCGGCACAAATTATTTCCAAAAATTGCTGGAAAGGATGTGTTGAATCTGTGCTGCTGTAATAAAGGCAAGGGGGAACTGAGCTTTTGTATCCATTGAACTGCGTTTCTAATGTTTCCTTGCAATACAATCTTGAAAGAGCAGCGAATCGTATATAAAACAAACAAAAATCCAACACACACACATATATATATATACAATATACAAATGAGGTTTTTTTGTAGCTGCTGAAGTACTGAGCATTAGAGGACACTGGAACAAACCCTACTCTGCCTGAGAGACTGCAACACACTTTACACACACATTTTATATATATATATTCCAGATTCCTCTAATGCTCAGTACCTCAGTAGTTACAAAAACACATTTGTGGGACAGATCAGCTTCAGTCAACACAAGACTGAACCATTTGTTGAGAAGTTTCATCGAAGAACGAACTCTGACTTAATCAGCTCTATGATCATCTGAATGGTCTTCTCATCTGAGGAAAGAGCAGAAACACAAAAACATCCGTTACTCTCGACACAGCGACCGAGGAGGAGGTTGTGGAGGGTCTGAGAAGGAGGGGATTTTAATGATGTTGAGGAATACCTTCCAGATTCATTTTGGGATTTGCCAGTTTCCTCTCCAGCAGAGAGTCCATGAGCTTGCGGAGGTGTTTGAAGATCACACCAATTCTCACCGGAGCCTTTAATGGAAAAACATTATTACTATGTATTACAGTATATTACATTTATTTAAGGCACTTATTATGAGGATTGATGTGGGTGTGAATGTAGGCATGGATGAAGGCGAGGATGAAGGCGTGGGTGAAGGTGAAGATGTCAGAATGTATAAAGGTGTGGATAAAGGTGAGGATATTGATGTGGATGAAGGTGTAGATGAAGATGTGTATGTTTAAACCTGGAAGTGAATCCATCCGTCAACGGTGGTCAGTCTCTCATGATGCTGGACATCGATGTCCCCCCCAAACAGCAGGATGGGGTACGGGGACACAAGGGTGGTGTCCCGCAGGTAGACCTTGGAGTATTTCACCTGGATAGGGGGTGAACACAAAGTTTACCAGAGAAGGGGGACTTTACTCCAGGCAGAAAACGGGTGATGTGTCTGCAGAAAGAAATAGTTCAGAGAATCAAAGAAAAACTCTGTCAGGCACAACAACTGCTGGCTAACTTAACCTGCAACACTACGGCACTTTACTGTCCTTCAGACCCATTTTTACCCATGTTGTACATGTTTCTGACCTGAGCTTTAGTGTCTTAAAGGCTGTTTAGGAGGATGCAATCTCTGCAGCTTTTGTTGATTATTTGCTTTGCATTTTCCTCTTTGAGCCTGCCACAGCTGGCAGAGTGTGCTGACATTACACAGGAAACTCTCTCTCCGTTTATGTTCATGGCATTTAGCAGATGCTCTTATCCAGATACATTCCATATATACTGTTAAGGCAACTCACCACTCTGCTGTCTTTACCTATGTGCGCACACAAAAAAAAATCAATCTTTAACCAATTATCTGATTGATAGGCTGTGTACATGAGCATTGGGGGAGGGGTCTAAGGCACATCAGAGTTGGAACTGCACCAATGTTTCCAAACGGCCTTGGAGCACAATTGGTGTTACAAAAAAAATTTAAATTATAATAAAACGTAAGAAGAACAATACAGTAAACAAAGTAAACAGTTCCAAGAGCACCCGCATGTAATGAAGACATCAGGTCCCGCTGATAGAGCAGCCGTGGGTCTTTTTGATCAATGGTTTTACCTTAACCCTCACCTATGTAGCCACCTAAAAACACCACCATTGCAACCATTTCAGTAACCATAGCAACCAGCTAGCTACATCTTAGCAACCACCAGCAGTACTATAGTAATCTCCTAGCAACACCACAGCAACCAAAGCTCCGATGGCAACCACACAATCACAATTCACATTTTCTCCCGGAAATGCAATCTAGTTTTATTTATGATTATTTTTTTGGAGTGTGATCCGCACCTTCTCCTGGTAGAGCAGCCAGCCGTGGGTCTGCAGGTTGCGGTTGATGGAGGACATGTGGACCTGGGCTTTCCCCTGCGGCGTGTCCACTGTGCAGGCCACCCGCTCCTGCAGGTCCACCGTGGGGGTGTAGATGATCCGGCCCACGTTGTCATAAAGCCCGGCGGTCAGAACCGCTGCCAGAACCGGGGCAGCCTGCTTGGAGAGCATCAGTGGGCATTTGGTTTTGGAGGTTTTAGAGGCAGTTCTGCTGAAACCCGTCTGTTCCACCATCCGGATCAGCTCCTGCTTAACGTTCTGACCAAAAACACATAATAAAAGTCCTGCACTTAGCTTTTGTCATTAAACACTGAAATATGTTGCTCTGTAATAATAAATTACCTTCCAAATAGTCAGAATTACATTGTTATGTTTATTTGGAATATTATTTTCCTGCATATTTTTGTATTACCTTAGTTTTAACCTTTCCAAATTTCTCTTTAATTAATTTTATTTTATAATTTTACTGCACAGTCGACTCAGGGTTACATTTCATTAAACATGGTATGTTTTTTAACTATGTATGTAAAATATAAAGAACCTTGAAAATGGATTACAGTCAGAAACTTAAACAAAAAAATAGGAGGTGAAATATTGCAATAATTATAACCAGACGATATACTGCGCAGCCCTATTCATTAAAATCTTTTTATTCCGAAAACTTCTCTGGAGCTGCTCAAACCAGCTCTTTATTAAGGTGAATCAGACATGTGGACGTGGTTTAGGACACAATATGACTTAGTAGACCTGTCTCAGCCGACTGAGTCAGTTGGAAATCTGATCTTTTACCAAAAGCATTCCCTGAACATAAAAAGCCCTAAAGTTAGTGTTCATACGTCACTGTAAGTGTCTTTTTGGGAATAAATTAGTCTCAGACACCTGCAAACAAACAAATGCTGCTTTTGCCTTGTGCTTGACATTTTTGATATTATATTAGTATTGCGATTTAAAAGATCGCAATACTAAATTTGCTGTAGCTGGAATCAGTTGTAAATCTGATGTTTTGCAAAAAGCATACATTTATATTTCAAAATATCAAATAATGCATCATTATGAACAAAACAATAGAGTAAATAACATTATACACTACTGAGGAGGTTACTGATGTTCACTGATAGTATTTCTCAGTAAAGAACTTCAACTGTCTAAAAGCACTTGTGTGCATGTGTGTGTGTGTGTGTTTGTGGGTGTGGTACCTCAATAGTAATGAGTGCAGTTCGGTTCAGGAAGTTTTTCCTGCAGTAAATCATCTCCGCTCGTGTTCCTTCACTGCGGACGTTCTTCCACCTGAGAGCAGAAACAGAAAAAAAAAAAAACACCCCTCAGGAAACTTCAAATGAACGCAGGACCTAAACCAGCAGGTTCAGGTGTGTGTTCTATCAGAACCTCAGCGCTGGTGTCCGTACCCTAGATAAGCGTTATAGATGGTCAGGTGGTCGGAGCTGGCGACGGCGAAGGCATCCTTGGCCAGGTCGGCCTCCTCCTTTCTGCTCATTGGAGTGGAGAATGGAGATTTCTCAGACATAGCAGCAGCAATGGTAGCCTGCAGGGGATTAACACAAAGCAACCATTATTATTTAGTGTTATTTTAGGGCTTTTCAGCCCAAAACACACAACAATGACAGATAATCTACAATGTATACAATGTACAATATATACAATAAACAAATATAATATTTGGTGCAGAAAATATGATGCAATATATTTATTATACAAAGGTGTATAATGAAAAGTTCAGCAGTCAATAAGCTTTAAATGTGCTTGGAGGCTTTTAAACTCTTTAGTTTAGACCTGAAGCTACGAGGTGCAATGTCACTAGAGCTTCACAATATGAACAAACTATCAGTATCGCAATTTTACTGCTAAATTTTGCGATGCCTTTCAAGATATTAAAAGTTCAATATCATCACATTTCTGGAATTAAAAGTCTGTAAATATTGTTTCAAACTTGATACAGCTGGAGTTAGTTGAAAATATGATGTTTTGCCATAAAAAAACCTTTATATATCAAAATATCAGATGAAATCAAGATCCTAAAGTTAGGTGTAACTGTGTCAATTTGAGAATAAAACTACTGTTGTAAAACTGAACAAACAGAAGCTGCTTTTGCGTCATAATGGATAAAACACCCCCACTTCAGGAGTGTATAATTTTATTTGCTCATTACTGACCATGTATCTCAGTAAAGCAAACTGGCTAAACCTAAACACAATTTTGGCTTTAAAAGAGTCGTACAGTGAAACCACATAAGTGAGTGTACTAGAGATCACTAATTGGTGGGACATAAGCCTCCATTACCTGTTAGCTACATTAGCCTCATAGCTCCAGAGCTAAAGCTACAAAGTCTGCCAGAACTGTTGCTTCATGTAACTTAAACCTCTAACATAACCTTTATTTTTTTAAATGTAGCTTACTTATTTTACCTTTAACTTGTGTTCCTTGTTTAAGTTGTACTTTTATTTTTTAGATCGGTGTTTCAAATTTAGATTTTAACATTGTACTTATATTATAACTTCTGCACAGTCAAAAACATACGCATGTGACAAATAAAGAATCGTGAATCTTGAAAAGTGAACTGCGGGCCCTGAACTCGTCTCGACTGTGTTTGGAAAAGCTGATGTTTCGATGATTTCTGACTGTGAACTCACGATGGGCTCCAGGCAGCCTAAGATGGCCCCGAAGATCAGCATCTTTCCGATTTTGACATTGACGGGCAGGCAGGCGAGGTGCTGGCCGAGTGGAGTGAGTGTGTGACTCTCTCTCTCACAGGCACCGATTTTCCTCAACACACTGACGGCGTTACACACAGCCTGCTGCTGAGGAGCGTCCAGCGCACGCAACAGAAACTCCTCTGGGGACCCATACTCACACTTCTGCACACACACACACACACACACATACATTACCTATCAATGCTTACATAAAGAATACATACAGATCGAACATAGATACTGTGTGTTGCAACCAATGTGAGTGTTTGTGAAGGTGTCTGTCATGACGCACGGGGTTAGCATATATGAAAAAGAAATGGTAAAGTGTGTTACATTACCATGATATGAAGGCACAGCTCTTCCAGAGGCACCCTCAGGATTTCTGGTTTGGAGTAATCAATAAAGCTGTCGAACCTGCAGGAGATGGAGAACCACAAGGTTTAGGCTAGGCCACTTACTTCCAGTGAAGGGCAATCTTAATGCTTCAGGATTCAAAGATATTTTGGACAACACCAGCTTTTTGGACACAGTTTTGAGAAGACCTTTATCTATTCCAGCATGACTGTACCCCAGTGCACAAAGCAAGATCCATAAAGACATGGTTGGATGTATTCAGCATGGAGTAATGTGACTGGCCCACACAGACCCTGACCATATTGATAATCATAATCATGTTCATATTACTGCTGCCACCGAATGTACCAAAGCAGCAACTACTAAAACTCCTGCATGTACTGCTCAAGTGAACCTGGCATTGCAAGCATTCAAACGTTTACACACCTGAATTTGGGGTAGAGTCGAAAGCAGAATCCGTTTCTCACTCGCCCTGCCCTGCCCTGCCTCTGGAGGGCGCTGGCTTTACTCACAAACGTCTCCACTAGAGAGCTCATCTGACTGCTCTCATGATACCTGAACATGAACACACACACACACACACACACACACACATACACACAGACAATTAAGAAAAATATATCTGACAATAAGTAGAGCTATAAGTAGAAGACAGACTGAATGCATGATTCATAGGGGATACTAAATCGTTCATTGCCGATGAAAAGTAGACACTGAATAATTCACAGTAGACACTTAAAATCCATTATAGGCACTGAATAATTCATAGTGGATACTGAAAAAACAATCCTGGATACTGAGCAATACGTTTCAAGAACTGAATTTAAAGCAGCCTGCAGTTATTCCTAATCACCTGACTATACACCTGTTCAACAGAGGAAATCGTGAAACGGCTGCTGGTCTGTGACAGAACTGACTGTGTTGTGCTTTATTGTGTTTTCTTGTATTACCGGTTCTCTTTCGTTTTTCCTGTGTCAATCACAAACACCACATCTGGAATGGTGACCCCAGTCTCAGCGATGTTCGTGGACAGCACTATCTAAACACACACACACCCCAAATAATACACATCACACCTGCTCTGAGTAATACAACACAACTGCAGAAACGAAACCCTTGCAGTACCTTTCTCACTCCAGCAGGAGGCACTGTGAAGGCAGAGGCTTGATCCTGGGAGGAGAGTGTTGAGTGAAGGGCTACCAGCTTATATCTACATAATAAACACACACACACACACACACACACACACACACACACAATCATCAATATACTGATAGACAGCAATATGAAAAAGAACCACAAATCGCACAGTCATCAATCACAAGGTGTTGTTTGTGAAGCGCCCATATTTTGCACTTTCCTTTTATTTTACTTGCATTGCCTTTGTGTGGATTTGTGACCCAAAAATTTATTATTAATCCTTCATCATAATTTATTCTTATACCACCATGTTCCAACCTCTGTTCATCTGTTAATTAAACAGGCTGTCTCTTTAAGACTGATTTATATGTAAATAATCTCTTCTTAATTGGCTGCCCGGTTTTACCTTATTCAAAATGCAGCACATGGCCGAAGCGCTCTTTACAATGGGGTGTTTTTGTAGCTTATTCTCTATATATGGACTGTATGGATAGGAGGGGGTATATGTAATTTGAAACAATATTTACAGACTTGGACTTTTTAATTCCAGAAAAGTAATAATATGGACCCTTTAATATCTTAAAAGGAATCATAATCGCAATACCATAAAAGTTCGTCCATACTGTGTCACCCAAATGACATACACTTTAATAATCTTGTCCATTCTCTACTGTGGGAGAGTCAGGAGGAAGCCAGTGTCAATAATTTTATACACACCCAAACTTGTATTATATTTATGAAAACATTCCAAGCTTCTGATTGGTTGGAATCTGAGATCAGAGCGGTTTAGGATGAATCACCTGTCTTTAGAGTTGAATCTCCTGTCTGTGGTCAGAAAGTCATAAAGCTGCTGGATGTGGGCCAGTCCAGGCAGAAAAACCAGAATAGCACCGTCAATTCCAGCAAACTGGGGAGATTTATCTGAACACACACACGCACGCACGCACGCACGCACGCACACACGCGCACACACGCACAAGAATTACAAACTGCAGATACATACTGGATTAAAAGTTAATCACTAATCACTTCAGTTACAGAAACTGATCTGGGTCCAGCAGGTTGTCAGTGTCTGCAGTGTTTCTGAGTCTTACCCAGGTAAGCGAGCAGGTCCAGGATCAGGTCCATGTTGATCTTGTTTGGGTTCATAAACTGCAGGGCATGGCGAGTGCGGTTGCTGAAATGATCCAGCTCTGGACCCAAATCCCAACCACCAGCAGTGTCCCGCACAATCCTTTCCTGAACACAAACATATAAACAAATTCTACCAGCAGCTCCTGATTTAATCTGATAGAAAGTCAGTAAAACTGGACTGGACTTTACTGTATAATGCTATTTTCATTTCACATGCCTGATGCAGATTCTTTTTTTTCCTAAAAATATAATCATCTCTGCTAAAACACTGTACCTGGTGTTGCAGAGTTTTTCCTCCTTTCTGTGTGATGGACACACTGACCTCCTCTTCTTCCTCCACAAACCTCTGGCTGTAGTCTGATTCTTCTTCTAGAACATAACCTGTCTCCTCCACAATGTCCTCCAGGTGAAAAACCTAAAACAAACAAACACACACACACACACACACACACACACACACACACACACACACACACACACACACACACACACA
>JBBPDC010011797.1:0-13396 GCA_037974485.1 Hemigrammopetersius urotaenia | reverse complement strand
TTTCACTTTTTGAATGGAATTAGTGAAATAAATCAACTTTTTGAAGATATTCTAATTATATGACCAGCACCTGTATTGTGCTAGGGTATTGCTAGGTTGTGCTAAGGTTATGTGGTTGCTATGGTATCTAATGTGGCTGCTATGATATTACTGGTGATTGTTAGAGTGTTGCAAGATGGTATCCCAGAGTGTTGCTAATCAGGTTCTATGTTGTTCCAGGTTGTTGCTAAGCTGTTGTTAGGTCATTTCAGTGGTGTTCCATGTGGTTGCTAAGGTATTGCTTTGCGATTGTTGTGACATTGGAGGTGACTGGTAGTTACAGGGGTATCTGTGGTATCTTTTAATGTTGCTACACCTTTGCTAAGGCATCCAACACTACAAAACACAATGTACTTAAAATGTGCTTTACCCTTAATTAACTCCTGAATGTACCCCTTCATTTGAACTAAGTAATTTGTGAGGTTCTATTATTTGAGGGGTACATTTGAAAAAATTTTCATTAATTTCCTGTATGGGAATTAAGGTGATTTTATGGAGTACAATTAAGGACTTGATTTCGTAGTGTAAGGTGCTCCTAGGTGTATGCTGTAGTGCTTCAGGTATTTACAAGGCTGTAGCTATGCAGTTGCTAGGGAATGCTTATGTTCTGCTATGCTTTCCTAACTGAATTTTATGGTATTTCAGGTCGTTGTTAGGGTCTTGCTACTGTCATGGAAAATTGGAGCAAAAAAGTTTTGACTTTTCAGACTTTTTTTGAGCAAAAGTCTGAAATGACAAAAATCAAACGCAGTTGGGGCAATGCAGCTTGCTGTTTTGTTAAAGAATGAAGCAGCTTCATGGTCCAGTGGAGGGTCCTCTCGCCAGCTGGACTCGAGCTGGGTATTTTATAGGCATAGGTAAGCATCGATCACTCCCACCTAACACTTTTCCAATTGGATACGAGGTCAGGTATCATTTAATTTTGCATGGACAATGGACCCAGATTTTGCATGGACAAAGGCTGCTCCTCATGCCCATGCAGACTATACATAATTCTCATGACCTCCTGAAATAAAAACATACTCATTCCCTATCTTTGACAGGTGACCTTTTCCTATCTCGACTAGACAAAATGTTTATTTTTGTACAGTTGTCTTTGCTTTACGTTTGGGCCCTCTGAAAGAGTGCCTTTGTTGATTGTTTTGAATTTTTTAAGAGATCAAAGGGCCCATGCTGTTCTCCATATAGAGACACATGGGGGCTCTCATAGCTTCTAACACTAAGTAAACCCTGTTTGAGCTTTAGTGAGGGTGAAGACAAACTATATCAATTAGTATTTTTATCATTAAAGTCTTCATCACTACATGGTTCATATGGTATACCGAGTATAATTTGTCTGATCATTTTGTAATTTTGTCTATCAATCACCTTAAAACAGAACAGCCACTATTGTCACTGCTCTGTTTCTCAGCAGCCCTTATGAATGCGGGATCAGTTCCTATTGATTGGGTTCAGGCTGATTAATTTTCGTTGGGCTGCTGTTGGATTCAGGTGGAATTTTCTGGTTGACTCAGACAGGCTTTAGTTTGGTTACAGTCAGGCTCAGACAGAATTTTGATAGCGTGGTGCTGTGAGTTAGGTCAGACATGGGCCGCATACTTTTGGGTATAATCTGGTTCATATTTCAAGATTTGATTCAGTTCAAGATTTCACACCTGATTATAGCTCTTCTGGCTCCCAACCACCAAATCTGGTCACAGACAATACGTCTCTCTTTCCCTCTATCTCTAACACACACACACACACACACACACACTTTATTCATCCAATTGGGTTTATCAGTTGGCTGTCAGGGTGGAATGAGGTTTGAGTTATCTGAGTGCGGCTGATAAGCAGGGAGATGTGTTAGACCAGTGGACTGCAGCTGCTGAGTGGTGTGTGCGTATGTGTGTGTGTGAGTGTGTGTGTGTGAGGGTGATAAACAGAAGGAGAGTAGCACACACTAGCACAAAGTTGCAAAAGCAATCTGTTTGGAATTAATTGTTTCTGTGATGTCACAAAACCTGGCTAATTTACATATAATTGCCTATTCATCTTGTAGCAGTTTAGCCCCGCCCACTCACACTGTTATAAGAAGGGTCCAGTCCAGGTTGATGTTGGATGAGACTCAAGTAAGCCAATCAGAACAGACTTTGCAACGTCTCTGACTTCTTTACACGTTGCAAGATTTTCTTTTTCTTCCTTCTATTTTTTTGTTCTTCTTCTTTTCTTTCTCTTCATCATCATCTTCTTCTTCCTTCTCTTCCTGTTTTACTTCTCCCTCGCTTCTTCTTTTTCTTCAGACTGTTCTTGTTTCTTCATATTCTTCTTCTTCTTCTTCTTATTTATTCTTTTTTCTATGCCTCCTCCTCCTCCTCCTCTTCTTTTCCTTCTTTTTCTTTCCTTTTCATTCCCCAATGTCCCTTTACTATTGTTTCGAGGCATTTTCCTACAGTTCATGTTCTCTGGTTTAACACTCTTTAGTTTGAAGTCTTGTTATGGAGGAATCTGTCCTCCTCTGTTCTTATACAAGGAGATTTTTAAAGAGAGGAGACATTTTTTTCTTTCAGTTTTTCAGAATCAAGTGTTTTTCTTTTCTCTGCTGGAAAAGCTCAGCATTCTTTGTGCTTCGGTGCAGAAAAGAACTATCTGAGCTTCATAGAGAGAATAATTGCAGAAATGAGAAAGTGCCTCTGACAGAGGCACGTAATTAAACGGCCCCGACTCAGAATGTTCCCTCCTGGGAAACAATCTCCAAACAGCAATTTAATGTCCGCAGATGAATCAATAAACCCAGAACACCATGTCCTGTACCTGAGGCATGAGGTTCGACTAAACAAACTAACCAGCAGTGGGTTTTTTGGGCACATTGTTCATGCCATAAAAATAGATTCGTAATTTATTCTGCACTTTAATCTCAGGCCCCTTTGTGCGACCACTTGTTGGAATCACAAAGCAGCTTCATGGGCCAGTGAAAATCACCCCAAATGACTCCGAATTAAAGGGGAACTTTCTTCTCAACAATGCTATAGCTGAGATGTAAACGGAGTCAGAATCATTCAGAGTGGCTCGATGTGAAACTGTAGAGAATTATGATAAGAAATTCTGATGAGATGAGATGTGTGGGACGATGGACCGATGCCTATGGTCCATCTGAACTGAACTTAAATACATGAACAGACACAGACAGAAACCAATCACAAAACATAATCACTTAAACTAAACACAGGACAGCTGAAAACGAGAGACAGGACACAAAACATACATGAATGTCAAAATAAAAGCCCCCAAAACAAAACCAAAACAGTGGCCCCTACAGAGCCGTGACAGGGGGTTGAGATTTAGAACTCTTCATAAAACTTTCAGGCCTGTAGCCCTGGAGCCCCATACCTAATGACACCCCCTGTGGACATAATTGTTAAATAGCTCTGCAAAAACATATTACTTTGTGTGTAAATTTTGCATGAAAACAACCTGTAAATACATCTCCAACATACATCTCATTTCAGAACTGTCATAAAATAGACCATTCAGACTTCAGGCAGGGCTTTTATAACCAGACATTTTAGAGGCATTCAATTCTAAATTCCTCAAAGTCTTCAGACCTGAGCCTGGGCCAAGCAATTCAACATACATCATGGAGCTCGGATGTATGTTTTCATGAGTTTTATTTAACAGATTTTCTCTCTCTATCTTTCTCTCTCTTTCACACACTCTCTTTCACACTCAGCTGACAGGAACTGTAGCACAGCTAGGCCACCTTTATATACCAGTGCACTGATAATAAACACTGTAAGTGTAAGATGTGTAAACTGCAATGTCATTTCCTACACAGGTTAACAGGCATTTCCTGGGGCACTCTTACCATTGCCCCCTCCCTCCGCCGAGCAAACGCTTAAAGCAGTTCACACTATTGTTTTCACTTTTCCCAGCCCAAGATGGCAGGGGTGTGTCAAAAAAAAAAAGAGTTCCTGCCCTGCACTTTTTCTCAGCATTGAAAATCCTGTGCTGTGAGCACGGCCGAAACAAAGGCGCATGCAAACTCAGCTGAAGTGAGACTTTCAATTTCAAATATATGCAAAGAATTTACACCGGGTTCCATAAGAAGTCACTTCAGGGCAGAGAGAAAGTGGGAAACAACTCAGAACCCCCTCAGAATGTAAATGAATCAATTAACTGAGTTTTCTCAGGAGCTGCGGAGAAGGGCTGTCTTCGTAAACCTGAGCCACCCTAACAGTACTGATGCCTTGAACTGCACCTTGTTTCTTCACTTTTTTTTCTTGGAAACACCTTGTTGGTGTTGTTTCCTGCCTGTCTTTGGTATATTAACTAGATCAAATGCAAGAAATGGGAACAAATGTTTTACTGTGACAGGCTGCAAAGTGCCTAAATATCAGAGGTGGGCATAGATAAATTTTTGTAACGCCGTTAATCTCATTGGAATCTTGGCGTTAATGGTGTTAACCCCCCCCCAAGTGCAAAACGTGCGCGAGCCGGAAAAGTCACTGAAATATCAAGGTGAAATTCATCATAGCTTGCGTAGTGTTGACACAGCTCACTCTGTCCGGGGGGGGGGGGGACCAAGACAGGTTTAAAACGTGCGTGAACCGGACAAAAAATCACGGTTAACGGCGATATTTTTTTTTATCGCGCGATAAGAATCTCGCGCCGTTAACGGCCCAGCACTACTAAATATACAAGAGAAGTCGCAAACAAACAGTTCTTGAAGTCGATGTTGGAACTGGAAAAGTGGCTCATAGGATCTGAGACACTTTAAGAATAACCAAACTGTGATGTCTGGACAACATGGCAGGTTTTCTGCAGATTCCTGGTGTACAGACAGCAAAAGTGCTCTAAGCAAAAAGAACCAGAGAACCAGTGATGGGGTCCTGGTTCACTGATGCTCATTGTGAGTGAAGACCAGCCTGTTTAGTCTGATCCACATACGATCTGCTGTAGAACAAACTGCTGAAGAAGTTCATGCGGCTCTGGTAGAAAAGGGGTCAGAGCACACAATGCAGCGCCCTCTGCTGTGTATGGGGCTGCATAGCTGCAGACCAGTCAGAGTGCCCATGCTGACCATTTACATTTACAGCATTTAGACACTTTATCCAAAGCGACTAATATTCCTGACAGTCTCCCTGGAGCAACTTGGGATTAAGGAACCAGGAACCCAGAGGTGGTGTGCTGAAGATTCGAACCCATGAACCCATGGTCCAGAGATCCTACCCACTAGGCCAGAACAATGAATATCTGAACTGGAGTGATGGAAGATCATGAGTGGGCTGTATAGCATGAGGCAGCAGACAGTGAGGGAGATGAGACTCTGGACAGATCAGTAATTCCCCTGTGCCTGGTGTACAGAGAGTAAAACAAAGACTTACACAATGGTTAAACGCTAAACGCTCCTGTCTTGGTGTCTCACCCCCACTGACTCCATCTCAGTGCTATCAGCCATCTGACAGACCAGCCTTCCAACAGTCTCTCAGCTCTCCGATTTATACCTCATGCCAAAGTACAAGTACTTTCACTTAACGACCGAAATCGCCTGGCCACCACAGACGTGAGAGCTGCTGTCTCTGTCTGCAAACGTCTGGTGGATGAATGAAGAGGTGACCGCGCAGATGGGGTTACTTTTAGAGGGTGTTTGAGCTGCGGGAAAGCGCTGACATGCTGTTTTTACCGCATTTGAATTTCAGAGAGATGCAGTGGCGTGACTTATTTGTTGGCTACATGATTAAAAATCAAGGGAATGTGGTTTTTGAAGTTGGACGTGATCCATCTTAGACACGAAAAGACACTGATACATAAAAATAAAACCATAGCAACTCACAGAAAGTAGAGAAGGTATATTAAAATGAGATTATTAATGAGATCATTCAGCAAAAAGCCTGCCGAGGGAGTGAGCAAAATTTACATCACCAAGTTGATGGGCAGATCGTAGACAGTTTTTGCTGTGTGCTGCTGCCCTCCATCTACCAGACTGAGAGTTGAGTTACCAACTGGGCTTTCTTATACCTCACCAAATCTCACCACACATCACCACGTCTCACCGCACTGCCAAAATGCTGTGATCAATGGTCAAATCAGGATGGCCATTTTTACAGTACAATTTTACAAAACTGGATGTTTCAGACAAGTAAAAAAAAAACCAAAAGTACTTTGTGCATAAATATATATATATATATATAAAACTACTGAAGGTTCACCAAAATAATACATAATACCATACTACTATACATACAGTTAATATAAATTAACTCTAGGTGGGTTAATATAGGTCTAGGTGCGAGAAAAGGTGCTGTTGTGGTATCTTGCACACTTCACTAGGGGCTTGTTAGTTATTGCAGCTTCAGTGTGTTCCAGTTTGTGCTCTACTGCAGCCCAGACCTTCACTCCAGTGAGCAGAGGAAGTGAGCACACATCCTCTCTGCTTCCCTCAGCACAGGTTCCCAGGATTGTTGTGTGTGTGTTTGTGTGTGTGTGTGTGTGTGTGTGTGTGTATGTGTGTGTTTGGGGGGGGGCAGCATCTGTGGGCCTCCACAAAGATTGACACTGATACCCCGAGTGGCACAGTGACGAAACAGACTGAGAGGACTGACCTTCCATCTGGAAACTGACTACTTGATGGATGGGCAGAAGTTTTTGGGTGTTTCTGATAAAGTGGCCAGAGTGTGGCTCCCTTGTCAGCTGTAGGTATTCGACAGGAATGAAGCCAACGGAGTCTCGGCATACTTTACTGACTGGTGGCTCGTGAGGAACGTTCTCAAGAACTGGCATGCAGTGACACTTAAGAAGATGAGGTCTTGACAGTATGTTTACGCTGATTATGACTGAAATTTATGTCGTGTTTGTGAGAGCAGTCATGCATTTTTTTTTCCAAAAGAGGGAGGGTCTACTGATTCCTCAAATTCCACATTGACTTTCAGAAAAGTGGAGCTAGTTTCATCTTGCCCTGCTTTTGAGAAACACCTCTCAAAGGTTTCATCCCACTCATTAAATATGCCAGCTCATACACTGTCCCCCATTCTAGGAACTGTATTGAGTTTGAAGACGGTTTCGCAGTAACAACTGACTCGCAGCAGCAGCAGCAGCTCTGACGGTTCCCTTTGTTCTCTTTGTTCTCCTGTCTCAGCCTGTGCAGTTTTCCACACCTATGTGAGTCAGCAGCCCTGGCCTGAAGGAACACTGCCCCCTATTGAGCCTTGTTATTTACCGCAAACAAGTGGTTTCGGATGGCATCAGGGTTCTCTGAAGGGACGGTCAGTGTGGGAAAATCTGTTTTCGCTCTGTCAGCAAGATGAGAAAACACACACATGGTTGATAGACAACTCGTCAACACATTAAAGGGAGGAGGATGATAAATATCCTTCGACATGCAGGACTTGGAGGTTTGTTACAGGGGCGGATCGATGCCACTTTTTCATGTCCAGTACCGATACCAATACTGAGTATCAGCCAATAGTGAAACCAATCCGAAACCACCTTTTTCCCTCTTCATCTGTTAATTACACTTCTGTCTTATGGCTCTATACTTTCTCTAGGGGACGCTGCGGATGTTATAAAATTCCTCTTCTACACCCATATAGTTTTGAATATGGATGAATCCCCAGCGGCTCTTTGTTAGACATGTTTTACACGGTTTGGTGTATTTTAAGTTCACTATGTAGGGAACAGAGTGCTGTTTGGGATGCAACCTTGCTGCTCATCTGTGTCACTTGCATCCTCTCTCTTGATGGCATGTTAATCAGAGGTATTTCAGTATTTACACGATTGTTCAGGCTTCTTCCGAAATCAGATCCATCAGATTTTGGCCCATGTCAGACGGATACTGATACTGAGACCAGCACAGATAATCATCTCTAAGAATTGAAGTAAAACAAAGAACTGAGAAAAATGGAAGTCATTTTTGTCAAAATAGCTAATTTCTCATTACAGTAGATTGAAATTGCCAGCGTTCTGTAGAGCATGTGAGTGGAGCCTGAAGCCTGGAAACACCAATCACAATGTTTCTGTCAGGGTGACCAATCCCAGCTCCAGGTGAGTTACTGGGTGTTCTGATGAATCAAGGTCTTCATGTAATCTAAGAAAAGTGAAAAGGTGCTGGTGCATTAATGGGCGGAGCTAAACTGCTGCTGTGAAAATAAGGACATATATTTAAATGTGTTTGTTTTGTGAAAAATGTTTTGTAGCTTATTTTCCATATACAGACTGCATGGATGGGATGCGATCTGCCGTAATGAGTCGGAAGTCGGCGTTCTATTTATTGAGATACATTATGTTGAAAAATGTCAAAAATATTGATTTTTCTTTTTTGGTCTTATATGAAAGAAAAGGTCTTCAAAACTAATCTGTCAAAGTTTCATCATAGAAATAACTGCGAAAATGTACTTAAATGGCTATTTAGTCAGAGTTGTAGCTCTCAAATCTTACAAAAATGTGAATTATTTGAGTATTTAATACAAATTTTGAAATAACTGAAGCTTCAGTCTGATTTAATGCATTTTTCTAAGTGTCTAAATGGTAACTAAAGTCTAAAGTGTCTGTGGTAAAAGTTTGTTATTGAATACTGGGTGCATCTCTTTGAATGCTATGGATTGTTAAAGATACCAACAAAAAACTGACAAAAACTTTAAATGCGATTTTCTCGGTTTTTCAGTTGGAAGTTGGTGCTGTGCTGCCATAATTCAAACGACTGTAACTTGACAACCGTTTAAGATACAGCTTTGACCAGGATATCATTTTAAAGCTTATTTTTTCATCTTTTCAATGATACCAAAACCTCAATTTTGAATCTTTGGTCACTGTGACTCATTTGGCCAGGTCAGGTCACATTTACAGACTTTAGGCCTTTTTAAGTCCAGAAACTTGATGATAAGGGTCCTTTAATATCTTAAACAGCATTGCAATTGCACTATGTGGCAGTAAAATCACAATACTGATGTGTTGCCCATATCATGCAGCTCATGACCTCGACTCATAGGTCAGTTCCAGCTTCTTGCCTGGAAAGGCTGGAGTAACAGGCCAGTTTGAGGCAGCTGTGGAGGATAAGGATATGTGAAGCATCCTTCCTCCAAACGGCCGATGATAAACACGAGGAAGTGGGATGTGGGTGTGCCAAGAGGAAGCTGCAGCCATCTGCGTGAGTGCTCCCTTCGAGGAGCGCGGGGAGGAAACTGGGGCTCGGTTTTGGGAAGCAGCTTTTGCGCAATTGCCTTCCTCTACTTTGCACCCTTAGATCACACCTGAGGAGGAGCTTGACATGCTGAGCACTTTTCAGTGTGTCAGCAACACATCCTGTCCTCTTACAGGGGGGTCCATGAACGGTGGGGTGGGTGTGCCGTGCACTCGCATGCAGCCTAGACTAGTTAGATGTTTCGTCCTGTGTTTTTTCTGCTTGTGATCAAAGGTGAGGCTTGAATGGCGAGAGTACATGGCTGAAAACGAGCAATGCATTCCTTCACTGAAATCACTGAAGCTGACCAAACACAACCTTTCAGAAGAACATCCATCCATACACTGTCATCCATGGGAACAGATGGCAAGTTCGCAAAGAACAGCTACTGTTGCATGACATTAGATTACTTTCCCTAAGTAGATGCTTTTATCCAAAGAGACTTACAACTTGAGGAAACACTCAAGTTTCAGGACAGTCAGTGAACCAGAGAGAGTTCTAAGTGCTAAATCTTTAAACCGGGAGTCATGCAATAATAAGCAAACCTGTCCAGATAGAAGAGCAGATGTAAGACAGAGAGGGATTCCTCTGTGGTTTGTCCCACCAGTGAGGAGCCATGAAGTCCAGACTGTGTTTGCCTTGTGTGTAGGGGTGGCAGGGTCAGCGGATGTTCCTTGGAGGAGAACGAGTAGGAAAATAAGACTGAATGATAGCTGAGTACCCAGACATCACTCTGTAAGCAAGTTTCATATTTGGTGAAGGTACGCACACTCGGGTATTTATAGAAGTGTAACCTTTTCTGTGTTTTGGCCTTTTGCCCACATACAACAGAATTGTAGCTCACGTCTTCAGGGGTTGCCTGGAAGCAAGTTTTTGTCTTATAACGTCAGACTGTCTGTCATCTCCTCTGTATAGATGAGGCGGTTTAGTGCGATGGTGGGCGGAACTAAAACAGTGTTGGTTTTGAGCTGTTGTTAGGACTTTTTATATTGATGGCTATAGTTCATCTCCCAGTTAACCAAGGAAATGAAGGATCACAGGGGTCACAGAGGTCACCGCTACACCGAAACACCATAACTCGGTCTGTGTGCCAAAAGTGGAACACAGCATATGGATCCACTGGACATCCAAATCAGTCAGAATCAGGGGATCAGTGTTGTTGGTTTTGTTAGCATACAGGACACAGGCATATGTTTTCTGAGGCTTCTAATTGGCCAACAAGGCTTTATGGTTAGGGTTCTGGGTTTGGCATGCTCTTGACTGCAATTACATTAACATTTATGGCATTTATCAGGCGCTTTTATCCAAAGTGACTTCCATTCCCTAACTGCAGGGGACAGTCTCCCTGGAGCAACTAAGGGTCTTGCTCAGGGACACAGTGGTGGTATACTGAAGGTAGGTTTCGAACCCATGACCTCTTGGTCCGGAGGCAAGTATCCTACCCACTGAGCTACTGCATGTTTTTGCATTTTCGTGTGGACTATGTCTGAATTTTAAAAGACATAAAACATAAAAGATACGTTTTTTCAACCCATGTAAATTATGCTAGAAGGATCAGGCCAATGCACAGGCATTCAGGGGGTGGTGTAGTGGCTCAAAGGGAAAAACAGACAACCTATATTTGAATTAAGGTTTATTCACAACAGTTGGCTGATGTTATTTTTCCAGCGACATATTCTAATCCGGGCTGGGAGGTAAAGGTGGCGTGAAATAACTTGCCCAAAGATGCTTGACACTGCCTCTAACAGCATAAATAATACATCTGAGCCAGAGTGAGATATTGAACCCCACTCTCGCAGTCTATAATTCTTTCTTATCCTCCTTCTCATCCCGAGCACGCACCAGCTTCTGTGGGCTCAGCAAAAGCAGAGCTGAATGTTGGCTGAATGTTGTTCCACCTCAGGGCATTTGTCTCATTTGTCCATCCCATACACTCATATTTACATCTACAACCATTACACCTGTCTGGCACTGTAATACTCAGTAAATATTATTATTTGGCGACTCGCTGGACCGTCTATCTGAGCAAGTGCCTGAGTGGGACATTAGCTTATGACGCCGAACCGAAAATCAAGTATATCATGCGCTTTGGAGCAGTATAATAAATAGGAATTTATACAAGGATGTTCACAGAGGCCTGTTTTTGTAGTAGCATTTTTAAAGGACAACTTTAATGTTGTCCAGAAAAAAAATGTTCCCAAATACGCAAACTAAACTAAAAAAAAAACACCAAAAATTCATGACAACTATCAAAATTTCTCTTTCCCATGATATGCCACTATAAACAGATTTGTGTGAAACAACCTAATTCTTAGTCCACAGGACAAAAGGTCTCCTTGGGATTGTATTGCTGTGTTGCATATCATCACTGTTAACTTGACTGACTCTCGATATTACGATGAACAGGTCAACATTTATCATGTCCAACTGTTACACAAACAAACACATTATTGCTTTGAATGTCAGTCAAATGTCCAATTTCTGTCAAAGTAAGCACTTTTGGCCATTTTGTAGGTTTTTGTGTGTTATTTTTCTACTTTATGTGGTTTTTTCATGGTTTTTATATGGCTACATATGGCTACAAAACTCTTTATATGGCTATAAAAACTGAACAGCTTTTCTATTACACTGCCAGTGTAACCAGATCTTATAGCTGTGAACTGACATTCAGGACAAAATATCCTGATGAGACCATATTGCTATATCCTGCTGTGTTGCATATTGCCGCTGTCAGTACCAAGCTCATATTTAATATCTCCATTTTCCCCACATAATTTGCAAGCGAGATTCGATGAACGAGCCAGGGTTCATCATTCACGCCTACGGAGGAACCAGGCCTTTGCAGCCGACATTCCGTAATTTAGTCAAAAACCCAAATTTCCCCAAAGAGCCATCTAACAGGCATTTGGAAGCAGATGCTGTAACTGACAGTAATGTGTTTCAGTCTAGTTCGGATCAAAGAGCTGAAATCTTGGCCACGTTCTGCAGTAAAAAGCTGCAGATGGAGAAAGTGCTCGTAGAACAGCTGGCATCTCGTCAATTCCGCAAAGTGTGCCCACGTTCTATTCAAGCGATGCATACTCCCGGAAATGATGCGAGGACACTAATGCCAAGCTCAGGGCCGAGTTTTGCTTTTGGGTTGTAAATCGCAGGAAGTCCAGTGACACAAAGCGCTGTGATTACGGGCTGGTATCTGACTAATGATAGGCCTAAAACCAAAGCTACAATTAGCATCTCGTCCTTTGAAGTATCCTCTGGCTGCTGACAGCTTGATCAAGCCCAGCGCGTCTTCAGTGCTTATTTTGGAATCTATCAGCATTAGGGGTTCTGCTTAAAATAGCAGGTTCAATCAGTTACAGCTGATTTTGGCTTCGTCTGAGCTTTTCTGCGGCCCAGTTGTTTTCTGTTTCAGCAGCAATCAGAAAATTGCATCTGAGCCTGGGTTAAACAGGAAGACTCCGATAAGCGAAGGCCGGGCTCTTGTGTAGCGCCCGGGGTTAAAGGGTCACATGGCCCTGAAACAAATCTCCTCTCAGAAACTTGAAATTACTTTCCATCAAAATTCATGGGTCATTTTCAAAGCAGCAGAATGGAAGCCTTGAAGAACGAGTCGATAATGCAGTAACAGATGAGTCACTCTTTCACGCTCCACCCAGACGTTTCAGGCCCGTCGGGGTTCCAGGGTGTGGAAAAGGCATCTGCAGCACCACAGACAACTGACAGTAACTTAAGTGCAGAAAGCAGGAGTCTGTGGGGGGCTGAGGGGGGCTGCAGTACTCCTAATAAAATGGAAAACCATTGAGAAAAATAGATACGTCTTATTACAAATTACAGACAGAAAGTGAAAAAAACTAAAAGTATAAATAAAGATGATTGATAGAAATTTGTTCAAAGGAAAATGGAAACAAGTATTTTTGGAAAACTAAATAAAAGTATAAATAAATGGACACATATTTACTTAAATTAAGGTCTAATTAAATAAGACAGAAAATTGAAAGTCTAAACAAAATGATATGAAATTGTGGAAAACTCTTTTTGGTAGAAGAAGAAAAGTATTATTGTTGTTGAAATGTAGCTAGAACAGTTTAATGAGTGAAAGTGATCATTCTGTCATACGTGAACACAACACTGCACACAGTGTGAACAGCACGAAATTCTTCCTCTGCATTTAACCCATTCACCAAGTGAAGCAGGGGGCAGCAG
>JBBPDC010011777.1:0-13397 GCA_037974485.1 Hemigrammopetersius urotaenia | reverse complement strand
ACAGACGTTCAGCTGGAGGTGGTTGTCCTGGCACCATGATGCCAGGTTCTTCACTTCGTCCATGTAGGCTGCCTCATTGTGTTCACTCTAGACACACAAACAGCACGGAGACCTGCACAACCTGCAAGATGGTGTTAAAGTGCCGTAACAGTACCGGCGTTCTGCATTTGAAACGGCTCAGCTAGCTAACATGGCTAACACTAGCACTGCAGGGAGTTGTCCTGCCGCGGCTTAAACTGTTTACACTTACATTTACCAGAAAATTCAAGGTATCAGCCTTTGCTTAGTTTTGTGTGATGTCATCAAACAACTAGTCGACTCGACTTCAACTTCGCTAACCGACTAGTCGACTCCAGGAGTCATTAATGCCTTTGTGTGTATATATATATATCATATATTAAGTGAGAGAGAGAGAGAGAGAGAGAGAGAGAGAGGGAGGGAGAGAGAGAATTTTAATTAATTCTCATTTAATTAATTTCTCATTCAAGTTTCAGGTGTCTAGGTTGGATCAAGGACACTCAGTTATTTTAACCTTTAAAGTTAATTTACACTTGTAGTTCCATTGTTCCAACCCAAAGCAGAAAATCATACATTGTTGCGTTTTAAAATCCAAAAGATGTAATGAAAGAAGTGACTGGGCAGATTTGTTGACGTTTACATTTGAACCACGATAACAATCAAAACGTCTTGAGAACTTTCTGAATTTTATTCCCCGAGAGCGTTTTAATCTGTTTCTGCTTTCAGTCGTGTTGTTTTACCCGCAGATCAATGAGCCACTAGTTCCTGAAATCACAAACAAACAAACCCGTGTGTTCAGAGTGGATTTCACCTCCGGTTTCTTTCATCAGCAGCTTTGATCCGGAGTCCCAGCGCTGGCCGGGCCCTAACTCGGCCCTCGTTATTGACCGGCCCGTTTTTGTTTCTTTCTACACTCATTTCTGAGTCCCTCTGCGCACGTCTGGCTCGGACCGGCCGCTGATTAATGCCCCGAGTTTTCTCTCCCTCTCTCTTTCTCTCCTCTTGGTCTCCCCTTTTCTTCTCTCTTTCAGTCCCACCTCCACTCTCCGGCCGGCATGATAAATGCCACCCCGTTCTGTTTCTCTCGCTCTTTCTCCTCTCTTATCTCCATCTCTGGCTCTAATGGATTTCTGCCCCTGACACCACAGTGGCTGCTCCTCCCCCAGCCTGCGGCAGATGCGCCCTGTAGAAAGGACCGGACATCGATTTTGGGCACCAGCTCGAGCGCAAGCAGCTATTAGGTGGCAACCAGATCCCTCATAAGCTTGAAACTGAAACGAACGAATGTCACGCAAGACTCGGGGTGAACGGGGTGTGAAGGGACGGATCCCCTGCAGGAGGGGCAAAGAGGGGTGCACAGGGGTCAAAGAGCATGTAAATCTTTTTCCTTGCCATGGTTTGATGGTGAAAATCTAAATCTCCAGATTTCAAATTCAAACTTGATCCAGAATCGATGGGCCCGTCATAATCATACAACCTCAGGCGCCTCACAATACAGCAAAATGCGCTAAAAGGAATTAATTAATTAAGGTGTCTAATAAATTAAATTAAAGCAGTTCCAAATAACGCCCTGTAATGACATTTGATTTAAAATATTTGTGACCTGATCTGGCAAAATGAGTCACAGTGACCCAAAATTCAAAATTGAGGTTTTGGGATCATTAAAAAGGGGAGAAGATAAGCTTTAAAATGATATCTTGGTCAAAGCTGTATCTTAAATGATTGCCAAGTTGCAATCATTTGAATGATGGTAGCACAGCACCATTTTCCAATTGAAAAACCGAGAAAATCGCATTTAAAGTTTTTGTTTTGATATCTTTAACAATCCATAGCATTCAAAGAGACCCAGTATTCAACAACAACATTTTACTACAGGCATTTAGATACTTAGAAAAATACATTAAATCAGACTGAAGACACATCAGTAGAGCCAAAGAACTCATTGACCAACTTGATTCTGCCCAGCAGCAGAGCGCAGATTGGAGACGTCCACTGAGTTTAAGCTTTAGCTATTTTACATTATTTTGACAATGACATTATGCCAAACAGCAATCACACAACACCACACACTTCACTCTAAACAATTTCGGTGATGTTGACCCAAAATACAAATGCTAAACCTGATCTTTGTGAGGGGATATATTCTGGGGGGAAAAATGCTAGCGTTAGGCTACACAAAACACTGCTAATCTGTCGAGGGGTAGGCGGACACAAGACAGGGCTTCCTATTGGCAACTGAAAAGGTTTTGTGTCCATGATTTAAGCATTTTGATAGGTTTAAAAAGATCAGGTATTGACAGTTTAACTTGGACAGCTTGACCACACTTGGACAGCTGAGATCTAGATTGAGATATATATTTAAAAAGAGAGTGTAAAAGAGTGAGAAACAGAGAGAAAGTGAGACAGACAGAGAGAGCGAGAGAGAGTGTGTCTAAAGGTGTATATGTGTGTGTGTGTGTGTGTGTGTGTGTGTGTGTGTGGGCCTACCACCCTGCTAATTTGATTTCCGAATTAAAGGCATCAGCAGCCAAGGGAAACAGAGAAAAAGAATGAGCTCAGAGAAGAGAGAAAATGGGAGGAAGGAGAAAAAGAGAGAGAGAGAGAGAGAGAGAGAGAGAGAGAGGCTACATTTATAATTGGCACTGTTCCCTCATCTGATAACATTAAGCCTGATTCCGCAACAACAAACATAATGGCTTTTGCGGGCTGTTGTTCCAGCCATCGTCTCAATTACAATGCAATTTTCTTTCCCCCCTCTCTCTCTCTCTCTCACACACACTCTCACTCTCTGTTCACTCGTTCAGAATGTGTATTTCCTCCTTATCGCTGTATGTGCGGCTGTAGCTGAGTCATGGTTAGTGCAGCAGTGATGGGGATGGAGAGGAGAGTCGCATGAAAGTAGACAGCATCCCTGTCGCCATGACAACACATGACCTGGCAGCACCCAGATGTGACTGTTGAAGCTTTTTAATGATGAAACCTCTGGGTCCCCTCCAGTATCCACTCCACTGTTTGGATAAAAATTGCACTGAATACTGTATGAGATGATTTTCTCTCTCTTTCTCTCTCTCTCTCTCTCTCTCTCTCACACACTCTTTCGCTCTCTCTCTCTGTCTCTCTCTTTCTCTGTCTCTATTTCTATGTCTCTCTGTCTCTCTCACTCTGTCTCTCTGTGTGTCTCTCACTGTCTCTCTGTGTCTCTCTCACTGTCTCTCTCTGTCTCTCTCACTCTGTGTCTCTCTGTCTCTCTCACTCTGTGTGTGTCTGTCTCTCTCTCTCTCTCTCTCTCTCTCTTTAAACGTTGAAGCTTTCTGGACTCATCTGCTCATCAAGCTTTTTCTTTGCTGCAGTTTATTTGCTGCAGTAATAGTCAGTAACGGGGCCTGCTGGTGATCTAGTGATTAAGATGATGTTCCTGCGATCAGAAGGCTGTGGGTTTGAATCCCAGGACTGCTAGTGGCACCACTGAGGTTTCCTTGAGCAAGGTACCGTCCCCACACACTGCTCCCCGGGTGCCCCTGGTTGGTGGCAGCCCCCTGCTTCACTCTATGAATGGGTTAAATGCAGATTTTCACACTGTTCAAACTGTTCATACTTTACTTTACCTTTCTATATTGGAAATTATGGGAAGGCTCTTTGGACATTGTGGTGAGGATTTGGTTGCAGCCACCAGAGTATTAGTGTGGTCTTCTACTGATGTTAGACAATCTCTTCCCAAAAAGTTTGGAATGGAGCTCCACAGGAATCCATCAGTTCCTTTGTTCTAATGACCCCTTTACTCTTGAGTTGTCTCAGGGTGATTCTGCTCTGAGGCCCACTCTCAAAGCTGGTGTTCTCCAAATGAGCTTTTCTACTCAGTCAGAACCTCATCTTCTCATCTCCTGTCTGTGTTTGCATTCATCACATTTTACTATCTTCATTCCTGACCACGATCTGAAGGACTTTACTTTACAGAAGGAGCCCCTAGTAAGTTGCTCATAGATGAATTTATGCATGACTTTTTATGTCCTGGAATATGTTCTACAATTATATTTCTTATCTAGAAGCCTGTTGCCATAATGGGGGGCTGGCATGCCTTGATGTCCCCCACAAAACACACAAATCATTATATCTACACAGAATATGCAAATCAATCTCACTCTCTCTCTCTCTCTCTCTCTCTCTCTCTCTCTCTCTGTCCCTCTTTCTCTCTCTGTCTGTCTCTCTGCCTCTCTCTCTTTCTCTCTCTCTTTACCTGTCTCTCTCTCATGCTCTCTCTCTCTGTCTCTCTCTCCCTCCTCTGCAGGGAACCCAACCTAAATCTGCAGCGCTGAAGCTCAGAGGCGTCTCTGTTGTTAAATATGGTCCTGTTTAAGCAGATGTTGGTGTGATGTATATTTATTTTGAAGCCAATTAGGAGCCCTCGGACCACTCTCTTCTGCGGGGATTGGAGGGTTATGGTTGGGGTGATAAGGGTTTGAAGCTGCAGCTGGTGACATGCCGAATGGCCTCTCAGGCTGATCAGAGGTTAGCAGAGCAGGGATGGGGGAGATGGGGAGGGGAGGAGACGTGTAGGGCTTTTATTTTGCCATTCGTCACTCGGTCATGTTGGGCGATCAATAAGGCCCATTAGACGCTTTGTGTTCTCAGTGGGACTCAGCGCTGTGGCATTTTCAGCTTCAGCAAACCCTCCACACAGAGAGACCAGCATCCCCACCTCAGCACGGCCCACCGGTGCATCACTCGGCCGGCACAGTCACTGCACGGATCAGTGGAGACCCTACAAAAGACAATGTACTTAAAATATGCTGAACCCTCCCTTAATTTACCCTGAAAATACATCAACCCCCTTCATTTGAATTCAGTAACCGTTCATTTGTGACACCGACCCCTTAATTTTACCTTAATATTAGGTTTGAAGCCT
Organism: Hemigrammopetersius urotaenia; assembly: GCA_037974485.1. Lineage (NCBI taxonomy): Eukaryota > Metazoa > Chordata > Actinopteri > Characiformes > Alestidae > Hemigrammopetersius > Hemigrammopetersius urotaenia. Next base: position 8,476 of record JBBPDC010011777.1, on the reverse strand, counting down.
GAGTGTGAAACTCTTCAATCTTAAATTTAAGGCGTTAATTCAGGAGGTTCTATTATTTAAGGGGTACATTTGAAAATGTAAGGAGAAAATTCATCAGTTTTATGCCTTAGTCTGTGCACCTTTTCCCTTCATTTCCTGTATTAAGGTAATTTTAGGGGTAAAATTATGGCGTTTGGTTTCGTAGTGATAAAGTTTTATAGATGTTATGTGAAATACTCTGCTATTCTGAACAACCAAACCTGCTATCAGGATCACTTGCATATGCATTTGCTTGTATGCAAAAGTTTGAGCACCCCCAGGCAGATTACACCATACATTTCAAAGAGAGAATTAGAAGACAATTTAAATATGGCATTAAAGGAATTTCCCCATGACAGTGTATAAAAAAAAATTCCCTGTAGAGCAGTGGTCACTCCTCCCAGAGAACTACCATGTTTAGCTCCAGTTGGACCAGGGTTGGTAACCACAGCAGCAGTATGCAGAGTGTATATATTTATTAATTTGTTCGTTCTTTCATTCATCCTTACAAGGGTCGGGGGTACACAGATAATGTATAAGTACTTTCCATAAGTATATTCACTGTGTTTGGCCTGTGATTGGTTATTTTGAATTCATACAGCTTACAGGGGTTTAGTGTAATCGTACTTTAGTTTGTAATTCGCTTTAGTTTGATCCTCCTGTATGTTCACATGTACAGTTTTTAATTCTGCTGTACTTCGGACTCTTACCTGTTCAGTTGAACGTAGAAACGTCAACACCAACAGTAAGGCTGTTAATTATTTAACTAAAACATGGCTATTTTTGATCATACCAGAATATCACCATAAAATTGGTATCATGACATAGTGCTCACATCGGCCCACCGTGCACACACACACATACACACACACACACACAGGAACGAACTCCAATACCTCAAATTAACACAGCCTCATAAAATCAATCACCCCGATCGGGCGCACGTCTGGTGCGCTTGAGGGGTTGCGACATGACACGCACGCGTCCTGATAAATATGTACGAGATTGGCTAAAGAGGCCCAATGCATCACGCCGTTGAAGTAATGTGCAATTGATGCTGTTTGAAATGGATCATCTGCGCACAGGCATGCCATGCTGGGGGGAGAGCGTTGGGGGCAGGTTAGAAGATGCATAGCCCCCAAGGCCCAACGAATGAGGAGGTCTCGCGGCCATCCCTCATGGCAAATGAGTAAATATTGCAGCCGTGGATGGTGGAGGGGTGTTTCGGTGATGGACCGGGACAGTTACATTCATTCAGGCTTCATGACAAACTGAGGGACCCCCAAGGCCTCATCTGTTTTGAATGGCATTTGAAAGCAAATCGTGCCACGGTTTGGAAGCCCGGTTATTTGTCACCGTTAACAGGTGCTTTCAGATCTGTGTTTATGTTAATAGTACGAGCCACTGATAGTAATGCGTTTTTGACAGGAAAACAATATGGGATAACAGTACAGATGCATGACATTATAACAGCCACCAGCTCGTACCAACTGCTCTGATAGTGTGACGCATGAAGCACAGTAATCACCCAGGTCTGTCTCCAGCCCCCATGATTATGTGGCAGTAGCAGTCGCACCGCAGTTTTCATCATGGAAGCAGCGAAACTGCATGCAGGCCGCAGGGGGACAACCCACCAAACCTGACCGGTGTCCTCTGCTGTCATGCCTGATGTTGGCAGGATGTAAAACCCGCCCGCCACACTGCCAGCAAACCAATTCCAGAAAGGTTAATTAAATCAGTGGGCCTAATTTATTCTAATTAGCTGGCCGGTCGGTAACGTCAGGGAAGTGCTCTTGGTGCTTCATCAGCAGTGGAAAAAAACAAAGCTGAGGAAACGAGGAGATCGAGGAGTGAAGGAGTGGAATTCAAAGGAAAGTGCAGCGCAGCAAACAGAACAAATGACTGAACAAATGGGCCTGTTGAGGAGTTTGTGTGTGTAATGTGTGTGAGCAGTGTGTGTGTGAGCAGTGTGTGTGTGTGTGTGTGTGTGTGTGTGTGTGTGTGTGTGTGTGTGTGTGTGTGTGTGTGTGTGTGTGTGTGTATGACCATTAGCTGGTAAATATCATTTTTTAACTGCAACAAACTCCCCAAATCTGGCAACCTGTGTAGTACATTAAGACTAAGACCACTTAAATACAGTAATTTAAAATACTTTTTTGCCACGAAAAGTATGACTATTAATTAAAATGACTTTACAGAAGAGAAATGTGCAAAAATTCTAGTTGGCTGTACATGAAAACAAGTTCATGAAACCTTTCATTTCACAGCAGAATGTACTGCTGTATGACCTCCAAATTCCACAATGTAAGTGTTTTAACATCGGAATTGTATGAATTTGTTCAACAGACAGAACCATTTCCTGATATGCAGAAATCCCTGCAGAAACCTTGTTTACATTTACAACATTTTGCAGATGTTTTTATCCAAAGAGACTTCCATTCCCTAACTACAGGGGGCAGTCTTCCTGAAACAACTTGAGATTAAGGGTCTTGCTCAGTGTCATGTTGGCCACGTGAGGTGGACACAACTGCGGGAGACGGCTTAAGATACCAATAGGGATTTTTAATGAACACAAGTACTAGAGTTGAGCTTCATGGAGCTCCAAACGAAAACAAGCTTCTCAAAGGATAAACATAGGGACCGATCCTAGAGGACTTTCACTCCAGATGGGGCTCAGCTTCACGATGGGGGGGAAGTACTCAGCTGCTCATTGGAGACACTAGATGAAATTAGGCTCATTCACAATGGTGGCCGCACAACTATTGTGCCGGATCAGCAGGGCACAGACAATAAAGTTCTCGATAAAACATGCTTAAACTAAACACAAGACAGGTTGTACCTAGCAAACCCACTAACGAGGTACCTGGGCTGCCTAGGCACCAGACGACCACACACACAACACCACATGACATCACTAGGATGCGCCAGAACCTGTGGTTACCTAAAGCTCTGGTGACGGAGCCTGTTGGGGCGTGACCGAGGTGGAGTAGACATGACACTCAGGAACCCGGTGGTGGTGCTGAAGGTAGGTTTCAAACCCATGACATCTTGGTCCAGAGGGAAGTATCCTACCCACTAGGCCACCACCACATCAGTGGAATTACTATCATTCAGGCATATCCAACAGCTATGGATCTTCCTCTTTCCACAAGTTGCCTGAAAGTGCCCCATATGTGTGTGTGTGTGTGTGTTTACGTTTATGGCATTTAGCAGACGCTCTTATCCAGAGTGATGTACATCAGTGCTTAAATCGTCCACATCTGCTCTTCATACCTGTAAAGCTGCACTAAAATCAACACCTGCTTTAACCAAGTTACTGCCAGATATGTTACACACCTTAACAAATCCTGTGTGTGTGTGTGTGTGTGTGTGTGTGTCTGTGTGTGTGTTTGTAAGGAGGTCCTGGACAGTTCTGCTACATTTCTGGCAATACAGGTTGTGCATGTGAGCATAATTACTTTCCTTCAAAGCTGTTCGTTACAGTGGGGCTTTTTTCTCACTCCCTCTTTCATGATAGGCACATCAAAAGGCAGAGTGTACCGGAAAGCGGCGGGCAGCCGCGGCCCGAAAATTAACCCTGCCGGGCTCTCTTCCACTCCCTCTCTCCCTCTTTCCCTCCCTCTCTCTCTCTCTCTCCCTCTCTCCCTCCTTCTCTCTCTCTCTCTCTCCGGCTTGTTTTTTCACGCTCGGTGGATCACCGTAAGCCGCTGCAGTGTTAGTGCCGGCTTGAACATTCCGCTTGACCTCCAAAGCCTTTCATCCTCTCTTGTACTCCAAACGCGCCGTTCAGGGAGGCGGTGGACTTCCAGCCCCGATTGAAAGGAGGTGCGCTCGACCACAGGGGAACAGGAACATGCAAGAACAAATCGGATTCTGTACGCACACGGCCAGCGCTTTCTCACCTTGCTGGTGCAAGACGGCTCGGGTGTGTGGAGATGCACAGCCTTTTCTGCAAGAATGCACGTTATGTTCACATTACAGGGCTGGAGTGGCACAAATCTGATTTATTTCGGCCTAAATATAGTCTAGCAGGCTGGATTTCCACCCGCAGTTAAATAGAGAGGTGGGACTGGCAGGGAGGGACTTTTCAGTGGCTTGAAAAAACAGTGTTTGTTTTTGTGTGACAGGTGTTACAACAAAAACAGCCCCACATGAAACAGTTGGAAAACTGTATTGACTGTATATTGGGATAGTGTTGTTTTATAGTGTTGTTCTGTTGTAGTGTTGATATATAGTGTTATACTGCAATTATTAAGTTGTAGTGTTAAAAAGGGTGTTAAAACATATATAGTGTTAGAGCATTATAATAGTGTTAAAAATGCTGAAAGTTAAAGAATGTAACAGAGTTTGAAAGTGTATTCTGTTACAGCACTATTCTGTTGCAATAGGTTTATGCTGTTATAATGTTAATCGGATGTAATAGTGCAGTTATATTCCTATACTGTAATGTTGTAATAGTGTTCTTGTGCTTTAATAGCCCTAATGTCTAATAAGACAACGATGATGCTGTACTGTTAGTAATATTGTAATTGTGTTGTGTTTGTGTTGTAATAGTGCTATGGCATTAATGCATCATTTACTTAACGCCAACAATTATTATCACGCGTTAATGCAGTTTTTTTAAAAATCCTTTTATTTTGAAAATGCATTGTTTTTTGTGCTTGTGGGTGCATGCAGCACGCAGCTCTATGTCTCGGCTAGCATTCATGTAGGTCAGGCATCCCATTACATATTATATGGACAATAGTATTGGTTAAAGGGAACACTGTTGTTAAAAAGCTCCTTATTTGTTTAAAGATAATAAGTGTGCAATACTACTTTTCAATTATTTAATTTTGCATATAACAATTCAATTAATAGTAATTAATCACAGAAAATTTTTAAAAAATTCATCGCTGCCCACCATTTGTGAAAATCTGTTAGGTTTTAATAGTTCTTTTGTCTTGTAAGACAATAATGGGGCTGTACTGTTAATAATAGAGTTATTGTTTTAATAAGTGTTTTAGTTAGTGTTTAAATGTGTTCTTGTGCTGTTATTATGTAATAATATTTATGTATCTACAGTTATTTTTGTGTCAAAGGTTGTGTTGTAACAGTGTTATCATGTTGTAGCATCATTCATGCTGTAATCGTACCATTGTGTTGTAATAGTGTGGTTATATTGTAATTGTGTTTATGGTGCTGTAATAGAGTCATTGTAATACTCTATTATCATATTTTACTATTATCTCTTGTAATAATGCTGGACTATGAATAGTGCTGTGACATCATACTAGTGTTATTTTGTTTCAGTGTGTGTTCAATATTCTTTCAGTGCCTGTTCCTCCATCTGGCCGTGGTCTTTTCTGTCCTCATTAGAAGAAATCTACTGAGAACACACTCTCATTAATTTACAGTTTTAAAAGAGGCAGAAAATCCCATGGAAACCTGACTGGTACTTGCCAAAACTTTAGTAAATTAAATGCAATATGTGCTCAGTGGTATTCCTTATATATCCCCCATGTTTCACCCAGTCCCTCCTTGAATGCATATTTATGAGGTAAACAAAGGCAGCTTCTTGTTGTTCATGTAGCGTTCCACTAAAGGCCTGTTCCACACACGTGGGCAGAACAACCAGCACAAACTAGCATGTGAAACTAGCACAAAGGCTTATTGCACCAGGCCCTCGGTGACAACACTCACCGCTCCCATGTGGAGGAAACTCCAGGTATCCTGGAAATCATACAGCCTGTCAAAATCTGACCAAAACGCCTTTGATAATCCACTGGAACTCACCAAGCAGGGCTTTCTGTCTCTCTTATGCTGCCAAATGTGTTCTGCTGTCCTTCAAGCTGACCTCGTTAACATATCAAAAGGAGAATGGGGTTTGACCTTGTAGGACATGTGGATTTTAATGGTACGCTCCGGAACGACTGTCAGAAAAAGAAGGGAGTCAAGACCCAACACGGAGCGCATGGTGAAGCCTGGCATGTTGAGAAAACGGAGAACATTTTTGTCTTTAACGAAACAAATGAAATACACAGTAATGTAAGCTGTTCACTAGTTCACATTTATACAACATTCCGTTCAAATTAATTTTCAAATTCTATTAATTTCCCACTAAAGGTTAATTCTGTTTGCTAGTGGTGAGGGATGAGGGGGGACCATCGTTCCTGCTGATAAAGTGAGACTAGTTATGTCCACTTACGTATGCACTACGAAACCATTATTATTTTTCTTAATAATTTAGCATTAAAATGCATTAAAATTACATATTGCCGTGAAAAAAAAATTGCAGAGGAAATCTGCGGTCCCAGCAAATTTTCAGGAGTTTCCATGAACAGTTGGATTCTACAAAAAAAAATCTGCAACTGGCTGAAGCTGTAAACACTAAATGGTGAATTAGTGGGGGTTTACTGAACTTTAATAACTGATGTAGAAAAAACAGCACATACGAGCAGACCAGGATTTGGCTGGAGATACTAGTTAAACATCTGTAACTCAGTTATTAATGTATTGAGCTGTTTGGGTCAATACATGGATCTCAGAAGCAGAAAAGTCTGCAGGGAGTGGGCAGAACCAGCTCTGTGTGCGTCACCGGACACACCGGACACTGCCCAGACAGCCAATAGACTTGTTTGTCTGAGTGTAGTGACCAGTCTTGGTAATAACTCATCTGTTTTTAAACCATGTGAACATGTGGAGTCATTTTAATGCAGAACATTATTTCCATATACATCTAACCAGAGACAGAGAGAGAGAGACAGACAGAGGGAAAGCGAGAGAGACAGAGAGAGGGGGAGGGAGTGAGAGAATGACAGAGGGAAAGAGATAAGACAGAGAGAGACAGAAGGAGAGAGAGAGAAACAGAGAGAGAGACAGAGGGAAAGAAGGAGACAGAGGGGGAGAGGCAGAGAGACAGAGAGAGAGGGAGGGAGAGAGAGACAAAAGGAAAAAGAGAGACAGAGGGAGAGAGAGAGACAGAGAAAGAGGGAGAGAGAGACAGAGAGAGAGAGAGAAAGAGAGAGAGAGAGAGACAGAGAGGGGGGGGGGGTGGGGTGGGTCACTGAGCCGTGGATGCTACCTCTGCTGTAAGGAGCGAGGAAAATTGATCAGACATGGATTTTCCATGCCTGACACACATGTAACTGTGTGTGTGTGTGTGTGTGTGTGTGTGTGAGTGTGTGTGTTTATAACATACGACACACACAGATGGACTCTTTGCACACTTGCACCTGTTACAATCATCTCCCACTTGTGACCAACCTGAAAGTTGCCCCCCCACCCCCCGGCTCAGAGGACATATTTTTAGTTTTAAAAGGCACCTTTAGATAAAAATAAAGTCTAAAGTAAAATAAAACGTTTCAGCTTGAGGTTAGTGTTAAGACCAGGACCTAGCCTAAACCTAACTGTGGTCCTGAATACAAAGCAATAATTTGTGTTATTTGTATTATATGATCACTATTAATATTAATATTCTCCAACCGACACCTCATATACGCAAGTCTAGCTGGCCAATAAAGTGGATCTAATCAAACATATTAGGGTGTGTGTGTGTTTGTGTGTGTGTGTGAGTGTGTGAGGACCCCTCCCCAGAGAGCAGTGTGTTCTGCTGCTGCCTGCTGAATCAGTCCGGCTGCGTTTGTGTTCACACACTGACCAGTAATGGGGTTAAATGCATTTATTCAGAGCTGCTGACCTGCATCCCGTCTCGCTTGTTACAGAATGATTGAAACCCTCGACGCTCTTTAACGGGAGGAGAAGAAAAAAAGGAAGACCTAAAAGAACCCTAACCAAACGTGACGAGTGTTTTTCCTGCACGTCTCTCTCTCTCTTTTTCTCTCTGTCTGTCTCTCACTCTCTCTCTCCTTCTCAACAGTGCGCTGTGGGAGAGTTAGGGGAGCGGGGGATGGGGGGGTTGCCGTGGCGGCCGAGGCCCAGTTAATACGAGCATCACTATTAATAAATGGCCGTCATTATGCTGGCAAATGGACTGGGCTGCGTTATTTACTCTGAGAGGAAGGCGGCCGATGTTTGGAGCTGATAAACTCGCAGAGGAACAAAGATTAGGAGCACAGCGACTCCTTTATCGTTTAATGAGAAAAGATGGGCAACTCTCTCTCTCTCTCTGTTGCTCTCTCTCTCTCCAATTTTTCTTCTTCGTTTCTATTCAGTATAATCCTCTTTCTTTTCTTCTCTGTCTCTCTTTTCTTTTCTATTGAATTTTATCGTCTCTTTTCTTCTCTCTCTTTTATTTTTCTTGTTAATCAAGCCTTCTGTTTCTTTCTCTCTTCCCTCTCTCTCTTATTTGTTCTCCTTTTCTATTGAATTTAATCCTCTGTTTCTTTCTCTCTCTCTCTCTCTCTCTCTCTCGCTCTCTCATTTTTCTTTTTCTCTCTTCAGTCCAGCCTTCTCTCTTTCCTTCTCTCTCTCTCTCTCTCTCTCTCTCTCTCTCTCTCTCTCTCTCTCTCTCTCTCTC
>JBBPDC010011766.1:0-13397 GCA_037974485.1 Hemigrammopetersius urotaenia | reverse complement strand
CCTTAACCCCAAGTTGCTCCAGGGAGACTGTCCCCTGTAGTTAGGGAATGGAAGTCGCTTTGGATAAAAGCATCTGACAAATGCCTCAAATGTAAATACAAAAACATGAAGTCAGCAGCCAAACAGCCAGAGCCTGAAAACACTAATACTTTATTTCATTAGGAGATTATGGCTTTTAATTGGAAAAAGGATGGAATGTCCTGACACGCTCAAATCTTCCTCAGCCTTATTTCACAGGTTTGTGAGCAGGGCTGGCGCCCGCGCTGCAGAATCTCCTTCATTACATTGAGGGAGAAAAAGATATGCTGCTCATTAGCTGACATTTGTCTGACTGCGTGGGATGACGCCTTGTTTGTTTGATGCCGGGCTGCATCTTTCAGGGAAATTTTCTTTGCTTTGACTTTTTTCCTCTTTGGCAATTAACTTCTTTGGCATTGCGGGCTGCCTGGGAGGCCACTGCTGGTGGAAAACAATTAAAATGGATAACAATCGATCTCATTAGTGTGACGCTATCCACAGAGAGAATTGTGTTTCTATTACTAACCCTGAATTGGATTGTCACTCACACTCTGTGACATGTGTTAAAAGGAATCACAGCAATGCATTTGCACTCTTAATCTTAAAATTATATGTATATATGTACGCACACACACACACACACACACACACACACACACACACACACACACACACACACACACACAGAGCTCTGTCTATACTTTTTAATTCTCTTTTCCCTCTCACTTTCACATGCATGACCATACACGACATTAAACGAAGCCTTGAAAATGGAAAAAGTGGCATCCATCTTTCCGAGCAGACTCGACGCTCTAATTAACTAATTTGGCCATTCATCCGCAGTCTTTTGTTAGGAACACATCTAAAGCCGGTCTCATTCACACTGACTTATTTAATGAATATTAAGGTTCCGTTGTCCTTATTGCTTAAGACCAACATTATTAACATTTTCATCATGATAATCGATTCTGTTGTGAGGCAAATGCCAAATACGATGAATATCCTTTTGCGAGCGTAATTAAGCCCCACAGTTTTAAGGTTGTTTTCAGCAGACGGGTTGGCTGACTGTTCCCAAAAGGCTGGTAATGCTTGTAACCGATTTATACTTTAGCTAACAGATACCAGTGCTAGGTGGGAGAAGACCAGTTATGTTACACTATATGGACAAAAGTATTGGGACACACCTGTTTTCCAGGGTTTGGGCTAGACCACTTATTCCAGTGAAGGTCAATCTTAATGCCATGTTTCCAGCTTTGTGGACACAGTTTTTTTAGACTGTGCCTCAGTCTCAAGGATGACAGTGAGAAAGAAAGGAGAGAGAGAGAGAGAGAGAGAGAGAGAGAGAGAGTGAGAAAGGAAGAGAGAGAGAGGCATTGAATAAGCAAAAAGACAAACAAATCAATCTGATCATATTTTTTTTTTTCATTTAAAAAAAAACATGATCAGCAGAATTTTTTCAGGTGGCCATGTTCCAAGTGCTCAGATTTTCTAAACTGAGTGAGTACACTCAGGTTTAATACGGCTCCAGCTCTGCTGTGCAGTCAAGGTATTATCTGACTTTGAATGAGTAATCTTGTGTTGCCGTTGTTATTTAGCTTTTCAGAAGGTCAAACAAATGAATGTTCTGAATCCATTCCAATTATGACCTGGTTGGTCGGAGCAGCAATTTTCCAATTTTATATTACAGCCATATTGCACAAAGTCATGGAAAAGGTCAACTAGTCAAAATGCCACTATCTGGTACTATCTCTATTTATCTACTACTGATCTCTATTACCTGCAGTAACAGACTCTTAACCACTGTTTGAGTTATTAGTAAGTCATTTAACTGTTGCTTATCTATGTATATAGAATGGTGTATTTCATACTTTATATTTTGTATCGATCTTGTCTCTGTGTGTCTGTGCAGTCACAACATGAGCAGCTTCTTTTAGGATCAATCAAATTTTCTGATTCTGGTTTTAAAAGATGCAGATAGAGGCAAAGCAGGATGCATCCAGGAAGCATGTATTTGTATGTACATACTGTATATACATACAATATATTCTTATTTTTATATTATATGTATAGAGTACTTGTTATACTGTTTTATTGTACAGTTTTATTCTATTCTATTCTGGCTCTACCTTTTTCTCTTGTTCTGCCCATTTTGTTGCTTTAACAATGTAAATTTCCCACTTTTGCATATTACCTTATTTTAACACCTACTGTTTTACTATATTAAAACATATTAAAAAACAGAAATGGCTTGAGCACATTTAATCTCGATTGTAATCTAGTGGCTCAAGCACAGCTCAAAGTGACTTGCACCCATGTAGTTACGGTCCTTTCAGTGTGACAATAAAAATCAGCAGCCCTGTTAGCTGACCCAGATCCTGCTGAACTACGGATGGTTTGAGTTTAGAATCAATTCATCACTTCTAAGCAGTGTAAGATATTTCACTGCTGATTAAAGGTAAACAGCTTGACCCACTATCCAGTAAGGATCATCTACTAAATGCGACACCCAAATATCAATGTCATTGCTTCTGTTCATCCATTATTGACTCGTCATCTATGTGAAGCAACTGAAAGTCTAATAAATAATGAGCAATTAGTTGCTGAGAAATGAGTCACTGGCAGGGAAGCATTTACTAATTAAACCTTTCTATGGGCCTACAAACATTCAGATGTGCTGTGCATCATTGGTTTTGGTCCATTTGCTGATATTCGCGACCCATGGCAGCATAGCGGATGAAGTGTCTTATGGCATGAGTTGAGCCCCCTGTGCACAGGTTGCATTAGGTGGGGTGCAGGGGTTCAAAAATCCCCAACAAAACCCTGCAAATACAAAAGGCTCCCTCAAAGCCTGGCAGTGTGATACTCGTCACCACTGATCCAATTAACATGTCGCTGGAAAAAGCTAAACATATTTTTTACATGGACACACACGCAGACACACTTACACATACACAAACACACACATACACACATATACACACAAACACAAACACACACACACACACACACACACACACATACACTCTCACAAACACTTATTTTGGCAAACCATGGGATGAGACATATGTCACACATATGCACACGATAGCGCATTACTAGATTTTAAAATAATATATCGTGTGTGTGCATTATCTCAGGAGGAATTGATCTACTAATTAGAGGCCTTTGCACTAACAAGTCTACCCCAGCTAAAATGTGTGCTGTTGTTAAAGCAAATGGAGGATATCATCAAATACTAAGAAATTGTGCTATTCTGTTTTCACTCAGATTGTTCTAAAAATATTTTTAGGAACACAACAATACAACCAGCACATGATTTGGCCCAATTCATGTTGCTGAGTTCACAAATCAGTACTCATGATAAATACTCACGATAAATTGAACAAAATGTGAATGAGGCCCAGTGAGTCGAACTGTTACCTCACACCTTCAAGGTTGGGAGTTGGAATCTGGGTCCTGGTCTTGCGTGTGTGTGGAGTTTACATGTTCTCCTTGTTGTGGTGTGGGTTTACTCTAGGGTCTCCGGTTTCTTCCACAGTCCAAAGACATGCGCATCAGGTGAACTGGGGACTCTAAATTGGCCGTGAGTGTGAGTGAATTGTGTGTGTGTGTGTGTGTGTGTGTGTGTGTGTGTGTGTGTGTGTGTGTGTGTGTGTGCCCTGTAGTAGGCTGGTACCCCACCCATAGTAAGTCCCTGCCTTGCATCTGTAGAGCCCAGGATACCCCTGGTTACCCCTGGTACCCGAGACTCTAGTAAGGATTAAGAGGTTACAGAAAATGAGTTACTGAAAAATGTGAATGAAGAAAAACTGTTGTGGCACAATGTATTAACACTAGAGCTGGATGTTGGGAGTGTGGTATAGGACATGGATGTTCTGGGGTGGGTCGCTGGTTGTTTACTAACTTTGATATATAGGTGTATGTATACATAAGTGATCTCAACATGAAGTTTGTGTTAAGTCAGGAGCATTTTGTTCCTGTAGGTTAGTGCTGTATTTTTTTTCTTCTGATTTACTACAAAGTCCAGACAATTTTATTCTGATAACAGACCAGTTTTCCGGGACATTTTCTTGGCTTTGTCTTGTAGTGAAAGAGCTCTAATGGCTTCCTTGTTTGTCTTTTCAATTCTCTGGTCTTCCTTCTGTTGTTTATGCACAGTCCATCTGTGTTTCCACATCAGAAACATTTCTAGAACCACTAGAGGGCAGAAGAGCTTTCATTCATTAAGGCATCTGTACATTTATTTTCTAAGGGGGCACTCTGACATCTTCAGTTCACTTGCATGTCTTTGGACTATGGGAGGAAACCTGAGAACTCAGTGGAAACCCATGGACACCCTGGGAAAACATGCAAACTCCACACTGAAAGGACCCTTGTCCAGCTAGCAGACGGACCCAGAACTTTCTGGCAGAAGGACAATTACTTTCAGTTCAAGCTGATCAATAGTTCAGAAAATCTTTCAACAACATTAAAAGGGAGAGATACACAATATGAACAAAAGTATTGGGACACACTGCAGACCTTTTGTTCTTACAGTGTAACATATACGTATAACATATAATATATAAAATGCATATCACACATATAATATATCAAATATGAATCTTCAAATCTTCAGGAGGTGATCCTTTGGTCTCTAGTGTAAGAAAATAGTCTGTATCTAACACTGCTCTTTTGCTCAATTGGTATCTTGGGTAAGCATCGTATTCCCTATAGACATTCACTATTTATCCACCCACTAGATCCCTCCCAGCTTTAATCAAAGCTTCATGAAGTCATTTGAATTTGCACAACACTTTTATAAACCAACAGCCTGGGAACAAATTAAAAACAGACGAAAGAGGAATTTCTCGTGATTGAGAATTGAATTCCAGACAGTCTATAAATATCATGCTCTCATTTTGAAGCTTATCAAAGTCTTTTGGCGCACGTGCTTGATTAAATGCCGCAAGTGTGGGAAAAGACTCATTTGCTGAAAGAAAATGATGTGTTTTAATAATGTCTGTTTAGATGGAACTAGACAGCTCACCTCACATTTAAGCCATCAGTCACACAGATGAGTATTATACACTTTTCAAGAGAATAATGAGGATCTTTTTTTTCTGTTTCATCACACTGTCATTAGATAAAGGAGAATAGATATAAGTTTTTTCTCTGCTGGGATACATTAAGCCAAAGGTGTTACACTCCCTTTACAGGCGGCCACAGCATCCATTTAACAGTCTATCACATTTAACACCCCCCTCTGACCTCATCAGCTCTTTATCGAGTTGAATCAGGTGTGCTGTGCCCCCTGGGGAACTGTCTAACACCCTTGCACTAAACCCATTTTAATTTTGGAACTGAATGTACAAGAAGATGTGCCTCTACTAACCTTTTGCACGCCTCACCTCAATGTTTTTTAGGTGTTGCTGCAAATTGCATTTTTGGAACGTATAAAACTAAAGTGGCCCATTATAGTCACATGTTAACACACAACCAATGAGGACAGTGATGACACTAGCCGTGCTAGGATTCAAACTCACAACCCTCTGACTGTAGAGGCAACTCCCACCAGCTGCCCCAAGCTCAATGCACTGAATGGGTGGCTGATTACCATTTAAATACACTTTACAATAAGCTTCCAGTATCTTTATTGATGAGTTAGACCAATAAGTAGCAACCGAACACCCACATGATGCGTACATGCCAACTTGCTGCCTGACAAAACAGATTAAGAATAATATTAAAACTGTAAAAGTGAACTGAATTTTTGCAACACTCAAAATAAACTCATTATGGTGCTAAAACTACACTTTATTTCATTTTCCACTTAAATCATTTACCACAATATGCAGCTCAATAAAGGTGAAGCATAAACTTAAGGCCCAAATTCATTTAAGGTATATTATATTAAGTGGCCATTGTATCTTAAATGATGGAAAGTAATCTGCAATTGAAACTACAGTTGCAAACTTGGCCTTAAATTATTTTTAATATCTTGACAGGGACAAACGTATTTAGGACAAACTTCCTGGACTGTGTTGTTGCAGCTTCTCCATGCTAATGTGAGATTAATTATATAACAAAAAAGCTAAAAACTATATCCTAATACCATCAGTGTCACCTTTGTGGTGCAACTGTTTAAACATTGGCCAGATCATCAGGAGATTCCTGGTGATGCCATAGCCATGACTGGTATCACCCTTGGTAAGTAGAATGGCACTTCTGCTCCCTATCACTATTCTGTTGATGCTATCCAGGACAGTCATCTGTTGGTTGATGTAAATGAACTGGCAGTTCATATCCAATGAGCACTTGCTAGCCCTCACCTTCCCACATTGTGACTGGGAGAGTCTTGTGGTGTTTTTCCACTGGCACTAGGAACTGTTCTGTCCCGCAAACAAATGTTTTTCTATTACAAATAAAATTTGTAATGGAACCTATCACAGGTCTGCCTGGTGTCAGACCAAAAGTGGGGCTGGCTGAGCCACCGCTTTCTGATTGGTTGAAATGTTATCACAACATAGACAGAGGCCACCCAAGAAAAACAAATTTCTATTTAACTCTGTGAGAAATGTGGAGGTCAACCGGGACATCACTAACAAGTTAGCTGGCTTAGGTTTTTGTCACATGGCTAAACAACACTAAGAAAAATTGTAAAGCCTCTAAGAATATTATGTATAATGAAAGACCACGACAACCAAAGTGACCCATGGAGGTGGTTTTGGGACGACCTGCTATAAACTGTGGGAGGAGAATCGATGCTAATGCATCACAAACTCTGTTACTGAGCTATGTTCTACAATTTCTCATTAAATTCCTTATTATGTCCAATAGCTTACAAACTGTGCAGTTGCTGAAAAGGCTGGAACACATCTGAGGGCTGAATATAATAGCTAAAATGGAATATAATTATAGCATAAATTTGTCTGTATGCCTGTTTGACTGGCTGTAAGACTTACTGAATAAGTTATGAGATGATAACCGGGAAATTTGATGGTCAATGCAGTTCACCAGATCTATAATGGAGGCTCTGGCACGGTCGGCCAATACTAAAGTAATTAGGGGAAATGGCGCAGAATTCTGGTTAAATCCTGGCTGATGGTGCACTGAGCAGAGCACTGGACTGAAAATTTATTGAGCCGTCAGTGTCTGGCTGGCACTGGCAGTGGGTCGCTGTCCAGGGTACTGTTCTGCTGTCTGTGAAGGCCTTACTTATTGTGGGAAGGATGGAACACTGTCTTCATCCCAGTCTTATACATTTAACAGGGGGTTGAGACCTCAGAGCCTTTTTAATACACCTGATAAATACTGAGACCTTCAGTGTGTTCCTCAGAGCTGGCCATGTAGCCTCCCTGCAGCATTTCTGAACAAATTGAACAAAGGGCAGATTACATTCACCTGCAGAGAAACAGTTCAAGGTAAAAATGTGTATTTCATCCAAACACTTAATTGGTTCCATACTTCACTGGTTCAGAAACAATTTATCATTAAAACTAAATTCTAAGATTTTTTTTCAAATTTTTGAAATACTAAATGAAAGATGAATGTCATCTGGAGTGGTTGGATGAGAAATGGGACATTACAGAGAAATCTAACTTTCTTTACAATGGTAGTGAATAGAACCCGGGTCATGATTACTATAACACAAGTATAGCCATTTTATTTACTATCCAAATCCACCAGTGAACCACCATATCATGTAATGATTACGGGTAAATAGGTGAAATGAGTAAAAATGAGAAAAGAATAATAGGTAAAAAACAAACAAACCAAAACAGATTGGTTTTTCTTTGGAGACCAGATACTCCTCCACCAAGAGTGTATTCACAATCATATGAGAACTTTCAGAGTTAAGAAATGCTATAAATGCCTGGTTCCTATCAACAACACAAAGCATATCAACACCACTCGGACCCAGTAAGCTATTCTCTAGAATACAATATTTCACATCAAAATATTCTTAATGGCCTTTTTTTTTTTTTTTTACTGATAACTCATTTAATTATATATTATTATTTATTGAATTGCACATTAACTGTTGAAGTATTGAAAAGTCAGTAAATTATCTTTTAAGAAACTGGTCTAATTGACCAACAAGTCATGAATAGTAAGAATAATTAATAACAGTCCTTTCTGAAATGTCCAGTCTTGTGTACGCTATGCTAGGAAAGCCGAAGGTCTGGTCTCTGCATGCTTTTGGCCGTGTGATCTGATTGCGACGCTCCTGCATCGTGACATGCCGTGAAACAGACTGAATTTGTGTCAACTCTGTTCCAGCTCCCACCTGAGTCCACCAAAATGAACTTGTTCCAACCAGTACAGGTGCATTAGGAAGTGGGGTAGAGTGACAAATATGGGGGCTTGAGTTAAACACCTCAATGCCTTGTGTTGTGTTTATGAAATTAGACAGAAAACAGCCAGTCCAGACAAACCTACTCAACAAGCCTGAGCAAACGAGTAGGATTGGCACTGCCCTGTTAGCATAGCAATTAGCATAGCAGCATTTACAAGGCTGACATTTCACACAAAAAACTCTTTTTTTAAATGGCACGTCTTAATTCAAATGACTTATCCAAGCCCTGCTCACAGTTTCATTCTTTCAAGAAAAATCCCATTTAGCATCATGAGAAACTGAATTTTCTCAATAAGTCTATGTAATTCACAACAGATTTTCAAATGTATTTTTGTTGGTTGGTTGGTTATTGATTTGTCTGTTTGTTCATTCATTCTTTCATTCATTTATTTTAGGTCACAGCATCATAATTTCTGGTTCAAAACTGCAAAGCTGAGCTAGATCAAACTTGACAGGCTGGAAACAACAGTAATAAATTAGCCATCATGCTAACATTGGTTCAGCTCCACATTTCTCAGGCGTATAAAATAAATAACATTAATTTATACCACACTGTGAATTTAAAGGTAATTTCTCATTAGGTTGCCTGGGAATTATGTCCATAACTGTAACAGCTGCTATGAAAGGATACATTTTTCCACACTAAGGCCTTGTTTTGTGATACAGGTTTCACTACATTGCATAGGTAGTTAGTTATCAGCCGATCAGCCCTTACGCAGCACATGCATGGACTATTGACATGTTCGTATTGACTGCCCTTTAATGGTGAAGAGAGGTACTGAGACACTTGCCGGTCTGTAACTAATAGCCTTCGGGCCTTAGATGTTCTCCATTATAGCTTTCGCTCATTAGCAGAGCCCCTTGTTTTAAAATGTCACTGATTTCCCCAGGTCATGTTATGCTTACAGTGCTCATAGCACAGTAATCACAACAGACACCATTCAAGTAGCCATCAGCCTCTCGAAGCCGATAAACAAGAAAGACGGATGCAGTGCAGCTTATGTGCTGGTTGCTAATAACACAGCTACTCTATAGGATGACATTGTGAGTGTGACATGCCAAACAACCGGTTAAATCTATACTTTTAGTTTGAGAAGGTTTTAAATAATTTGAATCCCTAGAGTGTATCAGTAAACTCTTATTTCAACAAATATGGTGTAAAACGGTCTAAAGACAGGGTTTGTTCTCCTCTGTGTTTGCTGCTCATTCTCTCGGTGCGTTGCCATTCGACCGCTCTCCGGAGCACCTCCCTCTACAGGGAGTATCCTGAAAGTTTACCCCAGTCCAAAGATTTTGTGTTTTGTAAAAGACCTAAAATAAAATGTTCTTTATATTCATTTGCATTTTAAAACCCCAGTACTGGTCATATTATTACAAACTAAGATTACAACTGGAACACCAAACAATGCTCAGCATGACATCTGACAGCTCGAGCATCAACACAAACTGAAAGACGCCCACAATGGCTAGCATGACGTTGAGTGATGGATGGAGAGGGAGGACCACCCTGTTCACACAGAGCGAGCAAAGCCCTTTGTGCTCTGGCATACTTCCACAGTTGTAACCTCTCCTGGGACTAAACCTGGGATCTCCGGGGAACACTTAGAAAGTTGCACCACTTACTTATTTTAATAAGGGGTATGAACTGAGGTAGGAAGTGTTAGCCATGGCTTTTCCTGTGTGTCTGTGTGTGGCTTTTATTGTTTCTTCTCATGTCTACTCCTTTTCATTTTGCTTTCAATGCTCAATTTTACTATTATTATTCTTTATATAGGTGGTTTGTGAGGACACATCTCCTCCTAGGTTTTGAAATCTGGAGATCAAAACATCAGTTAATATCTTCCACAGTGCGCTTGTATACAACTTTAAAATGTATGTCAGAGAAAGAGTCTGGAGGTCACATGTTTGGAGGCTGCAAAAGGGTGAAAAGCTGAGAAACACTAATGTGGAAAACAGGGAGCAAACGACACAGCAGAAACAAACAGAATTCAAGACACTAAAGCGCCGGTCAGAAAAGATGTCTCACTGTTTGTTGTGGTTTAATTGAAAGTAATCGGCCCACGAATGCGGCTATGTGTTCAACCGCTCTTAACCATAAACAGCTTGGTAAGAGCTGGCGAGTTCACAACCCCAACCCCCACAACCCCCAACACAATCCCGGTGGTGCAGTGCTATCAGAAGATCATGGTTCAAATCCAAGCTGTGTTTTGTTGTGTTCATATCTGCATCCAGTCCTCCATTACCACATGTAAAACTATGTCAAATTGAAATATCAACTGATTTAGCAAAGGTCAGGGCACAGTCCACGTAGTTTATTGGTCAAAATAAAAAATTCAAAGTGGTCTAAATGACCTTCTCAACCTTTCTAGTGTTAGAACCTCAGGTGCCTGTCCAGTGAGAATCACTGAGTTTACAAATAGCGTGGAATGTGGTACAGATTGATGCGGGATGTGATGTGCTGCTGTCTGAGGGCTGCATCCGTTGCAGCACCTGAAACCTGAGATTAATATCTGACAGTTTTTCAGTCCGGAGGCAACATTCGCTATGATTCATGCAAAACCTGTTTGGCTTGGCAAAAGGAATAATGCACAGACTATCAGAAAGGAAAAGAAGCAAGCTGTGCAGGCCTGTTGCTTTGCCTCCACGCACACATACACACACACACAATGCTAAAGTCATTTCACACCACTTACTGGCACCAAGAGAGTAAAATTAAATAGAGCCCTATCCATTTCCCTCTGATTTTGCCCTGTCCCCACAGGCGCCAGGATGCTGGGTGAAGGCAGCCTGCAGCACTATTTCACTCATATGCATCTTTTCTGAATGCTGGAAATCACTTTGTGGGATCTGACTGTCACATTTGGCAGCTCTTTACACCAAGCAATGCCCACACAGAGCTGCATAACATTACTGCAGCACGTCCAGAACGTCTGTGTTTGGGAATATAAACCGTGATGCGTCTTTAAAATGACAAAATAGGAAACTTCACAGGATTTTGTTTGTTAGTTTTGTTTGGATTTTAGACATCCAGAATGCTGAACAGATCACTAGATGGTTTTATATCTAATAAGAAAGCTCTGGAACATGGAGAATGAAGGTGTGACCAGTTTGTTATTGTGACTCATAATTTCATATCGGAAAATTGGCAATGAAACATCAAGATAAGAAATATGACAGTAGGTAATGAGAGTGTATATTATATTATATTACATTACAGGTAGATTGTCATGTTTCTCCTCCATATCTTCAAGGCATTGAAGGCAGGTGCATACAAAGACTTCCATTTTTAATGCTTATATTTAAACGAAGCAGAAACAAACCTCAGAACAAGAACCAAAGGAGAATTCAAGAACAAATGCCAGCATGGCAGTGGACCGTCCCCAACAAAAAAAAATTAAATACAAAAACTCAAACTCCACAAACCAATTGCAACTCAGATCTCATTTACTCTGATCACATTGGTCAGCTGAAACAAATAATGTAAACAAACAAGTCCTGCATGCTCAGAATTTCATAAAAGTCCCAAACCCCAAAACTCAAACAAAACAGTTAATCATCTGATCCTCTTGGCTACTCTCTCCAGCCTTTGGATATTGGGCACAGCCTGGCAATGGTTTGAATCCTACCTTGTTGACTGGAAATACCAGATAGCATGGGAAGGCTCCCAGTCTGCCCCGCAAAGATTGTCCACTGGTGTGTCGCAGGGCTCGGTCATCGGACCGCTTCTCTTTTCTCTATATACTGGTTCTCTTGGGGATGTAATAGCTTTACACAGATTTTCCTACCACTTTTATGCAGATGACACTCAACTAATCCTCTCTTTCCCCTCCAGTGATGATCAGGTCTCAGCCCGCATCTGAGACTGTCCGGCTGATATCTCCTATTGGATGGTGGCCCACAACCTTAAGCTGAATCCCAGCAAGACTGAGCTGCTTTTCATCAAATGGATTCCATCACCAATCCATGACCTCACTATTTCTTTTAAGAACTTGCACGTTGACCTCTGAAGGACATGCAGATACCTTCTGTACAACATCAGAAGAATCTGACCCTTGCTCACCACAGAAGCCACACAGTTACTCGTTCAGTCTCTGGTCATCTATAAGTTGGACTACTGCAACTCTTCTGGCTGGACTGCCAATGAAGGTAACGAGACCATTTAGTCTTCAATGCTCCTAAATTCTCACACACCACACGTCTACTACAGAACCATAACTGGCTCCCTGTGGCCACTCGCATTAAGTTCAAAACCTTAACACTTGCTTGGACTTGCTGCTTGATCAGTACAGACAAGTAAGGAGATGCGTGTCACTTCTCGTCCTCTCAGGGCATCAAGCACCGCTCATCTTGAACCTCCATTGCTCAAAAGAAGAGGAAGACATGCATCAAGACTCTTCTCAGTCTCAGCCCCCCAGTGGTGGAATGAACTTACTCTTGCAATCAGATCTGTGGAGTCCTTCGCCTCTTCAAGCGTTGTCTGATGACCCACTTCTTTAAGGAGCATCTTGTTGATTGGCCAGTCCTCTTGCGCATCTCTTATACATCTTTTCCTATATATTTAACAAATCCCTCAGCCATTTACCCTCTTAACTGTTTTTCCTTACTTGTGTATTAATCTCTGACTTGCTTTTTCTCTTTGACAAAGTTTGTTAAGGTGCGTAAATCTGTTGACAATTTAAGTATAGTTTTACAGGTGGACTACTTTAAGCACTGATGTACGTCGCTCTGGATAAGAGTGTGTGCTAAATGCTGTAAATGTCTGTCCATAAGACACTTAAAGCCCCATGTGGCTTAGATATGAGGTAGATTTATACTTGCCGCTTTAGCAGAAACTGCAGTTTTGTATTCCTATTAGTGATGTGTTGTTCGTGAACGAGCCGGCTCTAAGAGCTGATTCTTTGTAGCAAACGAGAAGAGCCGACTCCCGTCAGGGAGAGCCAAATCTTCTGTCGTAAGTAGGGGCGGGGCTTCATTTGGGAACACCATGCAGCTAATCACATGGGAGGACCCACTAGGATCGTACCATTATGTGAAAGAAGGA
>JBBPDC010011747.1:0-13397 GCA_037974485.1 Hemigrammopetersius urotaenia | reverse complement strand
TCTCGGTTAAATAGCTGACTCAGATTTAAGCTGTTTTCAGGTAAGAAACAGTTGTGGAATTCTTAAGCACTGATGTATGTCGCTCTGGATAAGAGCGTCAGCTAAATGCCGTAAATGTAAGTACTATCTGTGTGTTTATTGTTAAAAATGGAGGCTTAATTTCGAATGCCAACTATAAAACAATCCTGAAAGTAAAGTAGTAATGACTGATACCTGGTTATAAGCCATTCATTATGGTCTCTAAACGTTACTGGGTGTAATTCCACAGTAGCTGGACACTGGCTGTTTTAGACAACATGAAGGCATTTTAGCATGTCGGTGGACACATTTTTTATGTCAAATGTTTTGACAACATTTTGACTTTTGTGTTAGGTTCCTTATTAACATGGATGTCAATGAAAGTTGGTGAGTTGCTGTATTTTCTATGGTGTTGTTAGTTTATTAATAAAATGCTTATGTTGCTTATGAACATATTTATGGGTTAAGGGAAAATTTGTAGGAGATGGCTTTTCTATGGTGGTGTTCATTTTAATTATTAGAAAATGTTTATATTACTTAGCTTATGAAAAAAACATTTATGTTTATTTATTTGCTCTATTTATATATTTATTTTATAAAGCACACTATTCTTTTAATGAACTATACTAGTTTAAAATGTTCCTCCTGCTATCAGAAAGTTGTGGGTTTGAATTCTAAGACAGCTTGTGGCACCACTGAGGTTCCTGACCCTTGTTCCTGGCTGCCCGCTGCTTCACTTGGTAAATGGGTTAAATGCAGAGAAAGAATTTTGTGCTGTTCACACTGTGTGCTGTGATGTGTTCATGAATGACAGAATGGTCCCCTGAGGATGAGCAAAACTGATTCAACTAAATTCAGTTCAGTTTGGTGCAATGCAGTTTAATGCAGTTTCATTCAGTTCAATTCTTGAAATTCTTTTCATTTCTGTTCCATCCAATTCAATTCAATTCATTACCTGAGTGAATGAGGAACACAGGGGCGTTTGCTTTAAGGGAGAGTACGCAAGAGACATCAAAACTAGCGTTCTCATATGACTTTGTTTACACTGACGTAAGGACGATGACGCATAAATCATAAAACGTTTTCTTTCCAGGCCTCAGTTTGCCTCTCCTTCACTCTCACTCCTCCAGTCTTCTCTCTATGTAGTTACAATTCCATGTCATGACACCATGCATCCAATTAGGCTGCTGCCCCCAAGGGAGGTTGCCACGGCGTCTCCAGAGAGAGCTGGGGAAACGGTGCAGCACGCTCTTGCAGTCCGTCCCCCTGCCGAAACTCCACTCCTAATGAGGTCATTATAGACCACTGCTACCTGGAAGATGAGAGAGGGCAGGTGAAAGCCGTTCTCACTGCTTTGTTTAATGACTGTGCACTGATTACAAATGTGACCCTGCCATGTGTCCCTTCAGTGTCCTGCTGACGGCCTCGTCACATCAAAGAAAACCATTCTCATTAAATCCCTTTCACTTCATTACTATGGGGATCTTTTTTGATGGTTCTTCCTGGAAAGGGTGCTTTTACAAGTCTGCAGAGACACATTGCTGTGATACCTAGGTTCAGCTGAGAGTACAGTACAGTACAGTGAAATGCAGGAACATAGTGACACAAAATTCTGCTCTTATACATAGAAGCTTTTGAACATGTTGTGTTCCAGATGATATGGTTTGCCATTTATTATGATTTTCCAAGAGCAAACATTTTATTTATTAGGTTTGGAGTTTGGAATGCGTGGTAAAATCTACCTCTTATTGCAATCAGAATTAGATTAGCAGCTGAAGTAAAACTGGAAATGAATTGGAATGTCAGGAAACAGAATAGAATTAAAATTTCACAAACAAACATAGGAAATAAACATATTATATATGTTCACATCTCAAATTATTTGTTTCCAGATTAAGTAAAATAGAAATGTCTTCTTTGCATTTTCTCACTCTGCTTTTCACTGTCTATAACAACATATTTCCAAAATGTGACTAAAACAATGTTTCCCAGAATTCCATGCAAGGTGAACATTCATAACATAGTATGTTAAAGGCCAACAAGGACTCTTGCCAGGGATTACCCATGCAAAGCCACTGGACCAGACAACGTACCCGGCCATGTGCTCAAAGCCTGCGCTGACCAGCTGACTGACACCTAGTGGACATCTTCAACACCTTCCTCAGCCAAGCTACCGTCCCACAGTGCTCCAAGGTCACCACCATCAGACCTGTACCAAAGAGGTCCACAGTTTCAGAGCTCATCGACTACCGCCCAGTTGCACTTACACCAATTATCATGAAGTGCTTTGAGTGGCAAGTCCTGAGACACATCACATCAAGAATACTTCCCCCCGCAAGCTGTCATTGCGGCAAATGGTGGAAACACCCACTACTGACATTGTCAATTTTTGTTATTTGGGGCTGTCCTTACTATTGTCTAAATTTTTGGGGTAATAAATATTTAACTAATGAAAATGATGTTTGTTCTCATACATTATTAGTAATATCAAAGGGAACTTGTGTGTGCATGTGTGTATGTGTATATATATGCGCACACATATATTTTTATGTTTACAATTCTTTGTATATGATTGTTTTATTGAATCACTTTTATATATTGATTCATTGTATAGCAGCTATGCTACTTGTACTTTCTTCTCTTGTGCTGTCCACTTTACTGAAGTAAGAATTAATTACATAATTTAATTATTCAGCTTCAAATCTCTTTGCAGCAATGGCAATGAGATACAGACCTTTTCTTAGAGCCAGGAGTTTAAAAACCTACTTTCAAGAAAAGAAAGAAGAAAATACAAAAAGACAGATGACACAATTAGTGGAGGTGCAACATTATGTCTTAGTAGAAGAGGTAATTGAGCCATTGTCGTGACTGAGATACTCCTGCTTGTATTAGTGGCCATCGTTTAGTGAACAGCCTCATAAATTTAACATCATATAATGATAGATGTACACATAGCTTAGTTCATTTTAGTGTACTGAAGTGGGAGAGAAATATGTTCGTTCAGCCCCCATGCCAGGGGGATGTATTTTGCTGCTTAGGGGGAAAGGTAATGGACCATTCGAACTGGAATTGATACTGGAAAACTGGAAAACTGAAAATCTGATTGCCCTCATATATCTTTTCATTGTGACCTTAATGGATATCACAATCTATCACAGCAGACACAGAAGCTCTCGTTAGAATTGGGAAATGGTCTCAACCATGGTTGTAAGTTTGGGCTTTAATGGATGACAAGCAACATGGGCCCATGAAAAAAATGGTAAATTGTTGTCATACAGTGAAACTCCTTGTATGGTAGTTCCCCAGTTTGAGTTGATGCTTGAGGTGTCAGACATCATACCGAGCTTTGTTTGGTGTTCCTGTGTCATTTAATTCACAAAAATGCAAGATCTTTGAACCCAGGAAAATTTTTAGTGTAGTCTCCACTCACAAATGGGTGGGGAAAAGCCGCAGAGGGAAGGGGTCCGGAGAGCGGCCGAGTGGTGGTGCGTCGAGAGAAAGAGCAGCAAACGATGAACGTCTAGAAGAACAAACACCGGTTTTAGACTTTTTTTTACACTATTTAATTTTATTAAAGTCAGTTCTAAATGTTAAGTAGACCTGCAATTTCGATCCAAGCCTAAATATAATCCAAGAATGAGTGACCTCACCAAGTTTTGAGTCCAACCTGGCCTGGTTTTGACAAAATTGTTCTCGACTCTCATGAATCAAATGAACAATTTGTTTCCAGTGTTCTAATTTTCTCACAAGCATGGCTTCCTTGTAGGCCTCATGGAGTTTGGTAGTCATTTATGTTAACGGCACTATTGCAGATCTTTCCAAACTTTCCAGGTCACACATCCTTTCTACATGCCGACTAAGTTGATGCACCCCTTGCCACCCCCCTCTAAAAAATGCAACATAGCATATTTACAGATGCAATAAGGCTTTGAGTTTAATGCTTAGAACACATGAAAAATAATGGACAATACCTGAAACAGCCATAACAGTGCTGAGGCCAACAATATAATATCAACATTCATATGCATTTATCCAAAGTTCTGCAGTAGCCAGTGCATTTAAAGAGTGAGTGTGAGGAGTGGGAAATACATGTGGATATTTGCATCAAGTTTATTCATCCGTAAAAATAATGCATCATTATTTTTCATCATAACTGACTGCTATCATCAACAGTGACTGTTTCAATTACAAGAGATTGTGACAAAACACCTGAGCCAATCATATAAAACCTATTAACCAGGTTTCTTTTTTTTTTTTAAAGTTGAAATCAGTTTTGAGGCCAAGGAGATGATTGGGTCCCACTTAATGACAAATTTGTGGCCACATTTAATATTTTTATTGAGTTTAATAATACATAAATAATAATTTAACCTATTAACAAGGTGAACAAATTTGATCACGAGAGAATGGAAAACTCTAAACTGCCAGTCATGCATGGCATGAGCACCGGAACAAAGAGAATGTGTGAGGGCGGAGAGGATAAAGAAAAAGAGGAAAAATAGAAGATTTAAAAGTGAAGGATTGAAAAGTCCATCAAAGCAGATCAGTCAGTGGTCCTGAGGGTGAAGTCCCTGGCAGAGAGAGAGAGAGAGAGAGAGAGGGATAGAGACAGACAGAGTGTGTGAGAGAGAGCGACTATATCTGAGCAAGCTACAAGCGAATAACATTAGGTCTACTAGCCAGTAGCTACAATAATATCAGTAGATAAATGGCATTGCTCTCCTATGTTAATGCGAGGGCTGCACCAGCATCCTTGGCGACACTGTGATGTCGAAAGTTTAAGCCTCAGGTCTCAACATCTTTCTGCCTTTGACTTAATGGAAGGATAAAAAAATTCATAACATTGACCAAATAAACAAGATATGACCTTTGTTTAAATTGCAGCAGTTTAATTGGATTGCTGTGCGCCATGTTTTTTTATTGAATGCATACAAAATAAAACAATAAAAAAAGAATCATTTTTGCCATCTCAGTTTTATTATGAACACCTAGAGGTGGTCTGTGAACCCCCAGGACATGGACCACACTTGGGGATACCTGACACTAAAGTGAAGCTAGAGCAGGGTAAATGTAAGGCAAATGTACTTATAAGTGTGAGGCAGGCTCTAAGAACCCTAATGTGAAACATAAACTGCACTAAGCCTGATACATACTTAAGACATACTTTGGGTCCTAATCTTATGTGATCAGAAAAATATTTCAAGCTGTATTCACTAATACTTGTCAATCCTCCATCTACCTGCTATTCATTAATTCTAGAAGATAAACGCTTAAAAATGTCTTTGTTTTATACATTTGAGTAACAATGTTGTATTTTTGAAACTGACCTACATGCATTATGGCTTGTTACTGAAATGCCTTATAAGGAGTGTATAGTCAGTTTTACTGAGCACCCTTGCTTTTATAAATGCTGTAAATCTGTAAAGTGTTTTTGTGCTTCATGCTCATATGTGAACATCCCTTCTTCACTAGCGCTCAAAAGTTTGGAAGTACTATTTGATTGATTTTTTTTCTTCACAGGCTTCGAATAATTACTGGAACTCTGAAGCTCCTAAAATTTGTACATCTCAGATATGCCCAGAAGTGATTATGAAGTTTGATGTGGTTCTGGAACAGCTCAGCATGCTATACAACAATGAGCGAAATTTTGAAAAACTTAATATCCAAACTGGTGATTAAATCTTGACAGAAAACTTGACAGAAAACTCATACACTCTTATTCATCATGTATCAATTAACACATTCTACTGGTGCTGAAATACTTATGAAACATTGAATTCAATACCTTTTATTGTGTTGTGTATAATATTTAAATTGACACTGACATCAGTTGAAGAGATGTCCTGAAATCATATATTCAAACCAAAGAGTTGCAAAAGTTGCATAAGGATATGCATGGTTAGTCATTAAACTTTCTTATTTCACACTTTTATTCTTTTTTCCAAAAAACCTGGAAGCTGTAATTTGGTCCATGGTTTAATCTTCACAATACTTCACTTTGCAGTAAGTGTACATTCTGTCTTTCTTAAATGAAATCTTCACTGTTGTGCTTTTAGTTCTGTTCGTAAACATGAAATTATGTATTTTGGACAACCGTGTCTAGAGGAGAATTACCCAGAGCGTGTTGGGCAGAGCTTTTACCAAACACAAGGTAATCATGTGTTGGGAGAACGCATTGCTTCAGTCAGACCTGAAGCAGTCAAGTGGTCCTCCATTACATCCTCCATCATAGTGCTGATACTAACAGGTCTCTAAGTGCCCACAAACACTCACTGACCACTCTGGCTGTATAGAAAAAATCTGCACAGACAGAAAAGTCCACTAAAGTCCTTCTTCCATCTTTGGTTTCTGTGCTCTGAGCTGATCTGAAAGAGCAAGCACTCTTACACAGAAGAGCAGCTGTGCCTGGATCACAGGCTGCCAGCTACAGGGGTGAGTTTTACAAAGCAATCTATACACACGCCATTCTGGGAGGATGAGAGATAGTGGATAGTGGAGGGTGTTGAGTTCATGCATTGTGCCTTAAAGCCAAAGTCCTCGACTTCAGGAAGAAGTCGATAAGCCCCGGCCTTTGTGAGACGCTGTGATTGGGACAGGGTTTCAAAAAGGCTGGGTTTCAAAAAGGCTGTCCTGTGTCTTCGTTTTTTGAGGCGAGCTTCATTGATTGTTCTGCATTGGTTACAGTTTGGGAGTGAACTCTCCCTCAGAGTGCACTCAGAAGGCTAGCAAAAACACCAGACATCCAGCACTTAGATCCACATCCTTTCAGATTTAGTAGAACTCATCATCCAGTTTTGCTCAAATCTCAAACCTTAAGGAAGAGGGTGCCAAGATAAGAGAACAAAAAAGAACATGTTCTTTAAACTTAAAATAAAGATGCCAGAAGGGACCTTCTTGGAGCAAAGCCATAGTAGGAGAACTTGCAGTTCCCCAAGTAACTTTTTAGAAGAACCCTTGTGAAATCTGCAAGACCTTCATGTGAAATTCTCAATAACATCAATAAGAATGAATTTAAACTGATATTTAAAATGCCTCCTTTTTTGTGAAATCATAAGGTCATGATTAAATTTTGACACAAAACTTAAACAGACAAAAATATACAGAAGCAGAAGCTATGAATTTAATCAATTATATTGATGCTAAATTATTTATGAAACATTGAATCAAAAACCATTTATAGTATTGAAATTGACATTAATAAAACATTTGTTCTAACACAACATATTCTAACCCAGGGCTGTCAAGCTACAGTCCTGGAGGGCCGATGTCCAGCACAGTTTGATGGTTCTCCTCCTCAAACACATTCACTAAACAGTTAACTGACACCTAAACCAGGAGTTTCTGAGCAGGGAAATCACTAAAACGTGCTGGACCACAGCCCTCCAGGGCTAGAGTTCCACAACCTGTCCTAACAAAAGTGTAAATGTATGTATTAACATTAGTATAAGGAAAATACACATATATGCTCAAAGATATGCATGGTCAATTATAAATACAGTACATTCTTATTTCACACCTTTAGTTGTTTCTCTTTCTCCACCTTCTTTCAGTTTGTGTGGTCCCTTGTCAAAAATGTGTGAATGGTAAGCAGTTGTATTTACATTTACAGCCTTTGACAGATACTTTTACCCAAATCAACTTACAATCAATCTAGGCAAGTGGAGTATTAAGAGTCTTGTCCACAGACTCTTACTGATATAATGTGTTGTGTTGCCCAAGTTAAGAATCGAACCCCACTTTCCTAATTAGAAGGCAGTTATGTTACCCACTGCATTACATGGAACTAAATGTTAATAGAACTTGTATTAGCATTATAGCAAAATGTCATTTCAACAAATATAAACAGTGTAAATCAGTCTAAAATCAGTTTGTTCTCCTAAATGTTTGCTGTTTGCTGCTCTTTCTCTTGGCACACTGCCGCTCGGCCACTCTCCAGACTCCCTCCCTTTGCGGGTTTTCCCCACCCACTTGTGGTTGAAGACTATCCTGCAAGTTCTCCGGGGTTCAAATATCTTGTGGGTTTTTTTTTTTAATTATAATTTCTAAAGTCCTAAAATAAGACATAAGACAGAATTTTTATTCTTTATGGGCATTTGTGTGTGGCACCATTTTAAAACCTTAGTTGTATTCTTTAATTAACAATAACTTTGGTTCTATGTGACACAGGAACACCAAACAAAGCTCAGCATGTCTGACACCTGAGGCAAACCACCCAACACAAACCAGTAGTACTTCTATATAAGCAGTTGTTTGGCCGTATGGTGATAATAATATTTTTTTGTGCTTCCTACATGGATCCGTGCCACTCATGTACTTAGGTAAATTTATTTTTTAGAATGGCTTTTATCCGTTGAAATGTTTGAGGTGTTACAGAATTCATATAACAAGCCATTCATCAAGGACATGAAACCTAAATCATATTTTACCAATGTCAGTAAGAAATAGGCATTCCATTCTTATTGCAGCAGTTTTGAATGAGGGCTTATGGGATATAGTGCATTGCATGTCATATAGTGCATTGCATTTCTTTTCAGAGTTTAACTAGAACATCACATTGCATATTTTACAACATGTGCACTCTTACTGAAGGTTACAAAAGATGAAGTCAAAACTTCAAACATTTTTTGGCTTTTGGACTGCACCAAGGCTGTCTGTATACATGCGAGGAAATGGAAAGTTATTTTCTTTTTATTTTCCTAGTAGTCAATCGTTTAGTATAAACCACTCTGGAGCCGGGGAAAGTAATTAACTCTTCAGAAACGTATGTGTGCTCGTTCGTCGAGTTCTTGACATAAATAAGTAAACAAATAAATATATAAAGTGACAAGTGTGGCAGAATGCAAAACGTTTTGATGGAATAATCTCTGGTGTGTTCAATTACACGGTGACATGAGCTAAATGTAAATAGCCAACGAATGGCAAACGAGGTGTTGGGAAGAAAGCAGAAAAACAGAGTGGATGACTCATGGCAGATAAAAAGGAGTTCAATCTATTAATTTTCTATTACTGTTGCTTGCAGAAAGCTTTGTTGATAAACTGTAAATAAAATAATGTCAAACATTTGCTGTAAATTGTTTTGTTTACAGTCTACAATTTCTGCAAGTGGTTTTGTTGTTGTCTCTTGCTTTTATCTAATCATATTGAATGTGTGTCTGAACGTGTGCTATGGTATCTGGTACCAAGATGTTAGCAGCAGTCCTGTAAGTTGAGAGGTGGGAGCTCCATGGACAAGTTTGTCCAGCCGTTTGCACAGATGCTCCATCTAATTGAGATCTGGGGAATCTGGAGGCCAGGTCAGCACCTTGAACTTCTCAGGTTCCTCAGACCATTTCTCAACAATCTTTGCAGTGTGGGAAGTGCATTAGCCTGCTGAAAGAGACCACTGTCATTACAGAATACCCTTGACATGAAGGGGTGGACTTAGTCTGCAACAGTGCTTAGGTAGGTGGAACATGTCAAAGTAACATCACATGAGGGGTCAGAATGGTTGGTCCACAGCTATGCTGTCTCAACCAAAGGATTTATCATCTAAAATTATCTAACTATTTCAGGAAGTTACTACCATAGCTTTCTGTGAGATTGTACTAGATGGGCTAGCCTTCAGTTCCCATGTACATCAGTGAGTCTTGGGTGCCCATTAACCTGTCACCAGTGTCCTTCCTTGGACCACTTTGGACCACTTTTGGTAGGTACTAACCACTGCAGAACAACCCACAAGATGTTGCTGTTGCTGTTGCTGTTTGGAGAAGCTCTGATTAGCCATCACAGTTAAGGCTGTTCAATGTGAAATTGATGATGATAATGGTGATGATGATGATAAGCCTTTATTTGTCACATACACAGTTACATGCAATGAAATTGGACCCCTCCGACCGTATATACACAAAAAACACAGGAGACATGACCAGCAAAGGGGAGGGGGAGGGGAGTGGAGAAAATCCATTGTAGGCAAACAGTGATCTGGTCCTGCAGCTGAAAAAAGCGCTGGTCACAGATCCGCCCGTCCACCCGGATGGAAAAAAATATTGGCTTAGCCATCCTTATCTCTGAAGCTCAGTCCTTAGATGAAATCAGGTGTGCTGCTCAGGATGTCAAAGTGAATGTGTTGATTAATTTTGTAACAACATTGAGACATTGTCCTAGTCTTACACTTCCAAGCATCAATCACTCTGGCCTGTAACCCAGTTGCATAGTGCTGACATAGTGTATGTCGATGTGATTTTAATCTGTTGCTATTTCATTCAAATACAACTTTTAAATGACCAGTTCCACTGATTGATCCCTAGATAAAACCAAAGTTATTTCCAGCTGCTGCAAGATATTTCAAATGCTGAAGTATATGTTCTATCTACACTATGACACCAAAGCCTTTAATTGTACTCCCTAAAATTACCTTAATGTTGACCTTAATTTCCAATACAGAAAATGAAGGAAAATTACGCTAAAATTGCCCATATTATGGCTGATTAAGGGGTAAAACTACTGAAATTTCCACTTACTTTTTTATGACATTTTTTATGACAAGACCCCTTGATTTACCCCTAAAAACGGTGCATTTTTAGGGGTAAATTAAGGTAGGGTTAAGCAGATTTTAAGTACATTGTGTTTCATAGAGCTATCTGTCTGTCAAGCTCTCTACCAAGGTCTTTCTAGTTCACTAGCTAGCTAGCTAGCTATCGGTCTGTGTTTCTATTTATCTAGCTCACTAGCTAGCTTTCTATGTATCTATTTAGTTTTTTATCTATCTAGCTGTCTATCTATATAGCTGTCCATCTCTCTGTCGAGCTTTCTACCTAGCTGGATGGCTGACTATCTATTGCATGTTATTTTGGTCAAAGTTGTCTTTTTACAAATCCGTAGTATTAAGGGTAGGGGGACTGGAGTTGATGCCACTTTAAAGCAGCACATTTCCTCTTCTGTAATAATCCTACAGTGCTGTACTTGATCATGGATGACCGATTTTCTGCTGTGACTGAAAAAGCAGGACGGAAGTGCCCCTGTTCCTTTTGTTCAAAAGACACTATCATTACAGCTCTTACATGCAGGACCAGCAGTGATCAAACAGCTGAGCGCCTCTGGACACATCAGTATTAGGGCTGTGAGAAAAACAAGTCCACTGCCATCGTTTTACAGTCTGCTTGGACCTGGATCTCTGTCATTGTTCCTCCTCTCACTGCTCTCTTTGTTCCCCAAACTCTGTTTTTAAAACAAGCACAATAAAGTGGAAAGTAGAGCAGTTTGGTGTTTGTGTTCAAAGACAGCTTGGAAGAGAAGTGGCTAGAAAAGTAAAGACGAAAGAAACAAAGATTATAGAAGAAAAAAAAAGCATTTACACCGGGCTCATTCAGGGTGACACAGACAAATGTGCTGAATCTATTGGCACTATAGCTCATATTAGTCTGGGTTTGCTGAGATTGCCATTGATTTTCTGGAGCATTGCCCATGCCCACTGGATGCCTGGTAAGGTTTAAGGAGTAAAACTGAGAGTTTTTGAAGGTCTTTTTTCCTCTATGAGTCACCAAAAGACAAAATAATGTTGTTCAAAGTTGAAGTTTAGCTTGAGCTCCCCGCTGTTTGCACAGGCTCTCCTTGAGGATTGATGTGCGGAGGGTATCTCTGTTGGCTAAGAGAGCGCAGGGCACATCCTAATGCGGGGTAAAATGTAAGAGTGATTTTTATAAAGCAGAATATGCTGTTGGATATCTTCTTGTATTCTCACAGCAGTGTGATCTGTGAATTTTCCCTTCTGAAAGATTTTTTCAGATTCACTTCTAAGACTTTGTGTCTTTTTGTCAGCTTTTTGGTGGCTATGGCATAACATGATTATGAAGCTCACAACCAGCTCACAGTGAAAGATAGCCTGAGTTTGTGATAACAGTGTTACAGTTAGTGAGTGGTCTATTTTTCCTTCATAGAATTGTATGGTTTTCTGCGATCAAGCTTTATTAATCACATTGTTAAATGCAAAATTAAATATTGAATTCAAAAGTACTGTATTGCGCACTTTTATTTTTAAGCTACTGCTATATGAACAAAAGTGCAATAACATTTGTGTTCCCTTTAACACAGTTACAGTTCAAATATTTCTGCAAATCTCAACTTAAACATTTATGTAATCAAATCAAATATTAAACCAAAGCTATTTGCCCCATGCAGGGCATTCACATTGTATCTAGAGTCCAGAGCATGGGGGATGGAACAATAACATTGAATATGAAAGTCTATGTATCTGAATGTGGTGTCATTAAAGTCCCTGTTGGTGTAATGGTCAGGCGTTCCAATATTTTTGTCCATGCATTTACATTTACAGCATTTATCAGACGCTTTTATCCAAAGCGACTTCCATTCTCTAACTACAGGGGACAGTCTCCCTGGAGCAACTTGGGGTTAAGGGTCTTGCTCAAGGACCCAGTGGTGGTTTTTGCTGAAGGTAGGATTCGAACCCATGACCTCTTGGTCTGGAGGCAAGTATCCTACCCGCTGAGCTACCTCCTACCCCATGCAGTGCTCTAGGTCTCGGCTGGTTTTCGCGTGAGTCAGACGTCCCATTTCTTTTATCCATTTAATACTGCTGATTTCTCAGTTAAGGAGAAAGACAGGCCAACAGCCGTTCTGGATTCTGGGTTGTGGGTTGTTATATTCCAGAAATTCTGCTATTGCCTCCAATTCTGATTCCAAGTGATGAGAAATAATGGAATCTATTCAGTTGATTCCACACAATTGCCTCAGTTTGAAAAATCAAGCCATGAGGAAGGAGGTCCAGCAAAATTAAAGTATGTTGATTGAGTTCAGAGCTGAGTTCATAATATCTTGATTTGTGCTGTAAATGAAATGATCATGCACTGCTACCTCAGTTGTTCCCCAGGAATTTAACTAAATTACCTATTATATCTTTGTGAGGCAGATTGAGAAGCCAACTCTGCACTCTTAAAGAATTGGTTCTTTGCATGGTCATTATTAAAGAACCATTTAAAAATGATGTACTCTACCATTGCAGCTTATATAATACATATATAATCCAACCTTTTCTACAGTGCAGTTTTTTTCATCAAAATAATGCAGTGTTTGAATGATTTGCATATGGTGACACAGCTTTGTACTATAAATTGAATTATGTAAAGCAAATAGGGTTTTTATGACAGTGAACATATGATACTTATTGCAGGGGGAGAGAGAGAGAGAGAGAGAGAGAGACAGACAGACAGACAGAGACAGAAAGAGAGAGATGGAAGCAGCTCCCAAACTAAGTAATGCCATACCTAAAAACTGTATGGCAGAAACCCCACTTTTGTTTGTTAGTGCAGTTCTGTGGCAGGTCTCTATCTCTCTCTCTCTCTCTCTCTCTCTCTCTCTCTCTCTCTCTCTCTCTCTCTCTCTCT
>JBBPDC010011728.1:0-13398 GCA_037974485.1 Hemigrammopetersius urotaenia | reverse complement strand
CTCCTTAAAGGCCGGGCCGTGAAAATAGTTTCTGATATTAAACCGGTCCGTGACCAAATAAAGGTTGGGGACCGCTGACATATAATGTAATAAATACATAAAATGTAATGAAAAGTCTCGTTCAGATCTATCTGCCATGACTCACATACCCAGACTGTATTGGCTTTAAGCTGCTTGTTGCTGCTCATGCTGGGTGATAACCCCATAACGTGGCCACTGAAGTGTGATATGAAAATAACAACAAAGCCACACTTTTTGGTCACTGTGGCCAGCCATCATGTACATAAGCTAGAAGCACATATGAAAGTGACTCAGGTCTGGTTTTAAAAAGATTCACTCTTTGCTAAAATAATCACATTTGGGCCACTTTGACCCTGTAACGTGAGCCTATGGGAATCAGAATCAGAAAACGTCATTGATCCCGGAGGAAGCTGGTTGTGTCATGACTACACAGACACACAGAGACGAGAACAAATAATGTCTGATTAAAATCAAATAAAAACAACATGAACGACGCTACGCGATATACACAAATGCTGAGGTATTAATACTATAGATAAATAACTAACACAAATACTGTTTAGGATTACGATATAGAACATAAGATCACATAGAGCACATACAGATCAGTAGTATTGATGTACGTAGTGATGCAAAGTGTTTGCTGAGGTAGCTGAATACTTTAATACCAGAAACACGTACGTCTTCCTCTCTTATGGGATTTGAGATCTATATGAGGAGCAGTCCTGGCATTTTTATTTCGTCATTTATCCTGAGGTATTTGATTTTGCAGTCAGGTGAGCATTGTTGATCAGGAATTTCTGAGCTTACATGAGCTGTTTGCTTAGTATGCGTGAGTAAACAGACTCTAGCATGAACCAGTCAGGGTTTTCCCTAAAGCACTGCGCCAAGAAAGGATCGGAAATCCACTTGTGGGGAGCATTGTCCATCTTAACCAGGCTAACCGCCTCCATATTGAATCAGGGGCTTCAGCCAGGAGGGCATTGTACTGAAGGACAGCTCGAGACAGCGCAGCTCGCTGTGTCTTGTCCCGTAGAAGCGCTAGTGTCGTTCAGTCAGTAACGTGCTTTAATTACATTATGAAGAAACGTTTCATACTTCCGTTTCAACTGAGGTACATTGGTGAGTAAAGTAATATGCATTTCCTTCAGTTACACAGTTACATTTACCATTTAGCTCCTTGTTCTGTTTTTTGGGTATAATTGCGGACGCAATCGCACTACGGTTCTTCTCAAGTTGTATTGTTGTCTTTATACTAGGGATGCACCGATTGCAGTTTTCTTGGCCGATTCTGATTACCAATCGATGCCGATTTTGCCGATACCGATTTTTTCCCCCAGATAGCAGAAAATTAGAGCTGCTACATGTAGTCGACGACAACGACACAAAAAAGGTAACATGGTAGTTACTTTCCTCGTTTACTGGTTACTTTTATAATAGTGAGATATGATAGTGGCAGCTCTACAGCAAATACAAACAAAAATCAAAATTTCTTTAATATAAAGCTTTTTTTTTTACATAACAAATTTTATTTACAAATTTAAATAAATAAACCCCTAAAAACAATCGGCAATACGTGTGAGTGATCGGCCGATCACCGATCAGGCCAAAAATCGGCCGTTTCCCTACTTTATAGCTTTTATATCTGGAATTGGGTGCCTCTTCTCCGGAATATTGGCATGGTTCCAATGTCAAAACATCCGTTGTAGTGTGCACGTATACAGATTGTTGATCGTTTGTTCAGGGGCTTTTTGCGGTAGAGTCGCCTCTATAATGTATGGGGAGAGAGAGCAGACAGTCAAGTGGCCTTAAAAATGTCAGAGCGAGAGTTTTTAATGTCATGGCTGTGGCGGCCGGAAAGGGACAAATAGCAGAGAAACACAAACATGGCGCAAAACGCGCAGCGGACCCGTGGCGCTGTTCGTTGTCGTTTAATAAAAACAATCAGCCCATGAATGCTGCTAGGCATTCAGCCATCCTTACCCATAAATGGCTTGGTAAGAGCCAGCACCTTAACACCCTCTCTGTGTTTTAGTGGTAAAACACAGCACACTGAATGAAGGGAATAAAAAAGATGGCTAATTCGAATTCATGGTGCAAGTCCTTTTTTATACCACAAACTTCTTTTGCCCATTATACCATAGGTATAATCTCCAAACACTGGTTTTATAGCACGCATTGACATTAGTTTCATTCTGTTGGACTGGTTCTGCTCCTCGGCTCACTTTCCGCTTTGCAGCTTTAGAATCTTATTTTAGACCAAAAACATCTAATGAGAAGAAAAACCAATAATGAGATGAGCAGCTGTACGTACTGCAGTTCTTATACGACTTGAAGTTACAGTGGTATTACAACAAGGCCAGTTCCAGCCTCATAGTTCTTGTGCTGGTAGATGCTGGATGGGCTGAATGCTGGTAGACGGTTCAACTGTAGTTCTGTAAGCTCCTCACTAAGTATTTAAGTCGTGCTTCTGGGCCAGACTTTATTTGCTGAACCTGTTTTTGGCTGGGCTTCATCCACGAGTAAATAAAGAAAGGCCTAACAATAAAAGTGAAGGTTGTTCATTTTCGAGGACACTTTACTGTAAAAAAGCCTTTAAAAAGACATCACTGCACAAACTGACTCATGCAGAAGGCAAAACTGAGCGGATTATTATTATTTTCTGAACGATTATTCATAACCATCCCACCACTTTTCCTTCGACCTCAGTTGTTACCGTAACAACACTTTGACCCGAGCGTGGGTGCTGGTCGCCATGCCCACCTGAGGCAGTGTTTGGGGGCCTTGGTGCCAGTGTGCTACAGTGGAGTGACTTCATTAAGCTTTGGAATTTGGCTCTCGGCCAAGCCCTGTCAGTAAATCCCTCTTACGGTCAAGCGGTAACCCCTCCCTGACACACACACACAAACACACACACACACACACACACACACACACCCCAAATCCCATACATCCGCTGGCAGCACATCACCCCCAGCATGTGACGAGCAGACGCTGTGGAGGCACTGGTGGCAAAGTGCTGTGGAGGTAAAGGCAGAGGAGGCCTGGAAGGTGAGTGTGATGCTGCTGTCTGAGAGCACGTTTGACTCATTGTAAGGATGCCATTTCCTCCTGTGTTGGTGTTTGGATGTGTTGTTTACTCTATTTTCATGCTCCAAAACGCCTATGTATTGACCACAAAGTAGACGTGTGGATCTCTGCATGTTATCTGCCGGACATCCTTCCTCTCCTACACCCATTCTACACTCCTACACTCCCTGGCCTTATTTGACCCAATTGAGTGGCTACACACACACACACACGGACGGTTTCTCCCCTCTTTCTCTCACTCACAGCCACTCTCTCACACACAGACCCTAAAACTGATGTGCTGTTGTCAAACAACTGTAACCCACCTGTTCAATTAAAGCCATGGTTTACAAGGCTGAGCCACGCTTGGCGTCTGATGTTTGCTTCTTTAAAAGTGGGCCAAAGTAAGACTTCAAGGTGGGGCTGGGCGATTAATCGAAAAGTAATCGAAATCGACATTCAAAAACCTCTCACTTGTAATATGTGAGCATATTTACCGTACAAAACTTGTCACAGTGAAATATGAGGGCAATAATTAAATAAATAAATAAATAAATAAAATAATCGTTCATTAATCGTAATCGAGTTAAAATGTTCAATTAATCAAGATTTTGATTTTAGTCCAAATCGCCCAGCTCTACTTCAAGGTGGCTGATGGTGTGACGTACTTCTGTCTATTTCCAGGCACAGACAGACCCCAGAGTGGTCTCGGGGTGTATTATTTGTGTATTACAACGGCCATTCTTCATAATCCCTTTCAGAGAAGCGAGCCTCGTGGGTGGATGGGCTCGGGTTTCATGACATTTGTCACTTTTGAGTGCCTCCATTGGCTACATCGTCACAGAACTGGAAATCCAGTCAAACAGTACATCATATTCTATTACGTTAATGTAATAGGATTGGTAAACTTGGTCACATTTATTTGGATAGTCTTTTCTAGATTATCTACATAGGCTTTGAAGGCCTCCGCCTGCAAGCAGCTAGCATCATACTAACTGTTGGGGTATAAGCTTCCCCCTGTGCTAAAGCAGCTAACCCAAGACAATAAATACCCACATCTGGTGTAATAGGATTTCTGTAAATGTGATTTTCACAGGCTATCACTCAAACAACTCTTTATGTCCCCCCCCCCCCTATCTTTTCTTTCAGGGTGTGGATGAGGTGGAGGGGTCAGGCAACTTCGCCAACAAGCTGTGGACCTACAGGGTTCTGCTGGAGCTGATCCACTGGACCGATTCGGCCACTCAGGCCCTTAACGTGCTGCACTCCGAGAGAGCGGAGCAGCAGCAGGAGCTATAGACCCCATGTATTTACACACACTGTGCATTTAGATCACTTCACACACTTGTACAGAGAGTCCCTGGAATTGCAGAGCTCTGCCTGTCCACTTCCGATTGGCTGAATATGTCCAGATAGGAGCAGGATGAGCAAAAAAAAAAAAAAACCCTAGAAATTGTACTTTTTTGGTCAGTTGAGTCCTTCTGAAGTGTCATATAGCTGAAGGCCCCTGTTATGAAGTTGGGAGGCTGTCCACGTTTACCATAACCATAAGCATTGTTCTCATCTGGTTGCACAATGTATTGCTAATCTTTGTGAATTCAAATAAGCCTCCGCGAATGTGCTGTGACCATTCTGACTGTCAGACGTTCCACATATAGTGAAGATAATGCAGGCCAGTGGTTAACCTAACAGCAGGGTGTTTATATATATATATATATATATATTGCGGTCCCTATTGCTGCCGCAATTCACAGCAGTATTTATGTCTAGCTCTAACCTCCCACATAAACACCTGTGCGTGGGCAGACTTGCCCATTTTTTTGTTGATCAAAGGCAGATCTCAGTAATTCCAAGGTCTCGTGTGTCGAAGCTGAAAC
Source organism: Hemigrammopetersius urotaenia (assembly GCA_037974485.1). Lineage (NCBI taxonomy): Eukaryota > Metazoa > Chordata > Actinopteri > Characiformes > Alestidae > Hemigrammopetersius > Hemigrammopetersius urotaenia. The sequence continues at coordinate 8,431 of JBBPDC010011728.1, read as the reverse complement.
AACACTTAACAATGCAACCTCTAACACTGTTCCTGCTACAGAGAGTTCACCGGTAGCGCTTCACTGGACTGGAATGGCTAGTTTTCTTTAATGAAATGTATCATCACAGTGACTCTGGCCTGCCTCCAGGGTCAGGGACGGGGACAAGGCCCGGATGGCCCCTCCCCCGCAATCTGCCGGCAGCGTAATTCGAGCAGCGGCGCCAATAGGTTCGCAGGGACGCTTCAGTTATGCACCTGAATCTCGAACGACTGCAGGAGAGAAAACTCGCCAGGGTTTGAGCTTTAAAGCGCCTGCAGTTATAAATGATACTTCACAGGAATCAGACCACAGACCTGTTAATCGAGGTTTACGCTCAGTCACGCGCCTGTGTGCTTTAGGAAGACTCGGACCACGAATTACCATCTCGCACTCGCAGCAGATGATGAAATTTGGACTGATGACACATTTTTGTAAACACCATCCTCCACAGACAACACACTTTAATGCACAATTGCTGTTTATTTGCTGAACGTAAAATATTGGGCGTGGTGTGAAACTTTAAATGGGACCTGTGCAGAAGTTATAGCAAATTTCATATTATGTTTTAGTCATTTCAGCAAATAAATAGATCGTGTGCTCGGTGTAGAACATTCACACATATAATTGGACCGTCTGTGAAGCCCTCCCTGCAGGAGAAGAGCCGAGCAGTTGAACACTAAAGCTTTAGAAGTTCTGGCTATTAACACTCCGCAATGCACTAAAGGCTTCTGTGTAGCTTTCCTGTATTACTGTGACTAGTGTGACCAGTTTAGTATCGGCACCACGAGAGAAGACTAGTGAGAGTTAAAAATGACATTTCTTTCTTTCTTTTCTTATTTATTTATTGATTTCCTAATGCCGTTAGTTTCTACTAAAATCCTTTAAAGGAGTATGTGATTTATTGGTACCAGAATAGGTACTAACAACTAAATATGAACCTAGATGCTGTGAAACAAGTTTAATTTCCTGTAGCGGATCGGAGCAAACTGTTGCAAGTCAGTCGCCAAAAAAACATGTTCTTGGCACTCACACACACACACACACAGGCACAACATACATACATACACACACCTTTTATGTATAAATATATGCATATGTGTGTGTTTGTATGTTGGCATACATATATATGTGTGTGTGTGTGTGTGTGTGTATATATACACAGACAATCGTACATACACAAACACATAAATCTCTATAAATATATATATATATATGTGTGTATGTATGTATGTGTATGTATATGTATATATATATACACACACACACAAACACACACACAATCATTGTTTCAGATCCACTAACCATGCTTTGTTGGAGAAATGTGAGGACTGCAGAATGTAGGTCAGACTGTTTCTTGTGGAATATTCGTTTCCTTTTGTATTTTTATTTATAAGAGCATGACACATGATGATGGACGATGAATAAATGAACAAATAATGAGAATATAAAAAAAGCGATTTGTTCATTTTGGCTCGTCTCCTTCTCGCCTGAACCTCGAAAGGCTCCAAACTACCTACACTTAGTGCACGGGGGCCGAGCCACTCACTAACACTGCACTGCACTAACAGCCTCTCTGTGTAGCATGTGTTCATTACTGTGACTATAAAACAATCTTCGAACATTAATGACATCGGAAACTAAAGTCATTTATTTGATTTATTTACGTCTTAATGAGGTTATTTAATCATAATTTTTGCACAATGTGTTTTCTTCTGTTGCCTTTATTATTATTATTATTTCATTTCTTTAAATAAATGTATTGGTAGCAGGATGCCCCCTCTAATTTGACGGCAGATGCTATGGAAATCCTTCAGAGTATCACTGCAGACTGTTGTATTTATTTCTTAACGACTCTGTTTTTACTAAAAATCAATAAATATGAATAAAATAATCAATATTTCCATATGCAATAATAATTTCTGCACCCAAGCAGTGGACTGTGTGTTCAGGCCTTGAGGCTTTACGCTTTGATTCAAAACTAGGTGTCCATTATTTCATTTATTTTGTGTTTATTTGTGTTTACCCCCATTTTACCGACCTCAAACCTTGCGCATGCGCAAAGAGACCACCTCATAGTGTGCCGTGCGCATGCGCACCAGTCTCCCCTTTCCCAGCGACGAGAAGTTCGATTCAACTGTACCGACTCGTTTGAGCTCTAAGGTTCATTAAACCGGTTCGTTTTTATTCAGGCTGGCAGAGACATTGCACAAGTAAAGAAACCTTTTATATTTATACAGTACATCTTTTTTGTCCCAAGCTCACAAAAATTCCAAATACATGCCAGAATAAAATTGAATCAGAAAGATTATCTTTAATAATAATAACAGTAACTTATATTTTTGTTAATGATAGTCATAATAATATACTACTTCTGTCAGTATTATTAACAACCGTAGCAATAATGATAATAAGAAGAATAAAGTGAGATGTTGTTTGGATCAATCCTGGTGAGGCCTAGTTAAAAAACACTGCAGCAAGAAACAATTCATTAATTAATTAGAAATAGCAAGTAATAAAATACACATTAACCTGTACACAAATGAAACCATGCGCTTGATTGACTACTTAAGAAATAAACAAAACCAGGCACATGAACCAATGCACCTGAGAAAGGGTAGGATAAATAAATGGAATTGTTGATGGACTTATTGCACTTAGGGAGATGAGAATGAGTATGACTGAAAGATTTTGCAGAGGTTTATAATAATAATAATAAGTATTATTATTATTGTATACATTCTGTGGCTGGTTTAATAGAGAGGGGCCTTATAGGAATGCAATTTATGGAGCTTCAGACGATGTGCGCACATAACGGCCGGAAGACTCAAATGAAAAAACAATTAAAAACCGCAAAAATTCCACACACATTCCCACACACGCACAGTAGAACCGTTGCCATATGCACATGCAATACAAAGACTGGAGCTTATCCTCTGATTGTGAATTTTATTGTGTAATATGGTGTCATTTTTAACTATTTACAGAGCAAGAGTAATCCAGTTTTATGCATGACATGTTGTGCATTGAAACTCCTCATTCCATTATTAACACTGTTTTATTCAAAGATAATACAAATTTGGGTCTCTACAATATTGCTGTGTGAGGCATGTATATATATATACACTTTTTTAAAAATTTCTAGATTGTACAGTGTACATTTTATACAGAGTGTGAATTGGCCCACCCTGTTTGGGGGATACTGCCTTTTTAACAACAATAAAAAACGTTAAAAACATTTTACATTCTAGCATAGCCAGAGACAGTGTACACTGTACAGTACATATGGGTTTACATTATTATGGGTGGTGTATTAAGCTGAATTAAAAATGAAAATAAATTGTCCTGGGAGCATATTTTGGGGTATATTTAGGGTTTACACTATAAAAAATTCACACCAATAAAGAATTTATGAATTTTTTTTTTTGTATTTTTCTTGTTGAAACACTGTTTTACCTCTAGTCTTATAGAAGCCTCCTGTGCTGTGTACATACATATGCACTGAATACATACATGTATATTCACTGTATACATACAAATATATCCACAGTGTACATATATGTATACGCATTCACTGTGTACATACATGTATATTCACTATTCACATACACATATATCTGCTGTGCACATACATATATATTCACTGTGTACATGCACACAAATTCATATGCATATTCACTGTGTACATACGAGTAGGCCTACTGTATACATCCACTGCGTATATGCATACATACATCCAATGTGTTCATGTAAATTAACTGTGTATATTTATATTTATAATATATTTGTATAGTGCATTGCTTATATTATACTGCCAAAGCTTTTGTTATGTGTGTTATGTTTAGAAAACCCACGTCTTGCTGCTTTAAAACGCTCATCACAATTCGATTCAGTGTGAATCGGTTGGAGCGGCTTGGCTGTTCCAGGAGTCGACTCGAAGGAGTCGATTCAGACGAACGATTGATTCATGAGTCGGGCCTCGCTCGTCCGTGGCAGAGCCGTAATGGCGGAGAACGTGCGGTCGCCTTTCGACTACAGAGAGCCTCCGACCCTCGACAGCGATGGAGACGGCAGCAAGCCTGCGCCGTCCCGGGGGTCAGTACCGGAGCGTCCGTGCCGGGCCGAGCCGGAACCCTGTCCCGCTCCTGTGTTCGGGGCAGCAGGGCTGCAGGCTTCCCTGCCTCTCTCCTGTTGTCCTGCTTGCATGTAACATCACGGGGGGGGGGTCAGCTAGAAGTGGGCATAATTTATTCTTTCTACAAAGATAATACCAGCCTGTGAGTCCCTCTGGGATCTGGGATCTCCAGGCGTCAGCAGGAGCGAACGCAGAGCTGGAGTAGCATTGAATGGGGCTTTGCAGAGGGTTAGCCAGGCCTGGAGATGTTCTGCTCCTGCAGGGCTGTAGATGTGGAGAGCAGGGTGTCATTCATAGGGGTCATGGCCTGCAGGATGAACACGCAGCCCTCTCTGCATGCCTCCTTGCACATTAGGTAACAGAGGCCAGAAGGAGGAGGATGGTGTGATGATGATGATGGTGATGGTGGTGATGTGTTGAACCGACTTGGGATTTCCTCTGATGTTATGTTTATGCTTTTTGTCTGCATATCTGTTGTAGTCTGACATCCAGATGATCTTAAAGGGTGTTTCCACTCAATCTTATCTCTCCATAATTCAGATGAAGGCAGAGCTGGAGTAGCATTGAATGGGGTTTTGCAGAGGGTTGGCCTGGAGCTCTTCGGCTCTTGCAGGGCTGTAGGTGTGGAGAGCAGGGTGTCATTCATAGGGGTCATTACCTGCAAAGGTGAGCTGCATCCCCCCTTACATATTAGGCAATAGAGGCCAGGAGGAGGAGGATCATGAGGGTGGTGATCTGGGATTTCCTATGCTTTTATATTTTTGTGCGCATAGCTGTTGTAGTTTGCCAGCCATATGGTCTTAAATGGTGTCTTCACTCATTTCTACATAATTAAGATGTAAACAGTGTCATTCAGAGCTGGAGAAGCATTGAATGGGGCTTTAGATGTAGATGTTTTGCTAATGGAGGGCTGTAGGTGTGGAGAGCAGAGTGTCATTCATAGGAGTCATGGCCTGCAGAGATTAACATGTAGCCATGCCCCCCCCCCTTACAGAGTAGGTAACAGAGGCCATGATGATGATGATGATGATGGTGGTTATGTGTCGAATCTACCTGTGATTTCCTCTGAGGTGTGCATATCTTTTTTTAGTCTGGCAGCCAAATGGCCCCAAAGGGTCTTTCCACTCCTTTCCTCATAATTAAAAAGGGGGTCATTCAGAGCAGGTTCGGTGTGAAAACTCACAGTAGTGGAGAATGGAACCTACCTTTGAAAGCGCCATCGCGGAAAGTTAGTACGAATGGTTATGAAGATGCAGTTTAAAGTAGGGATGCACCGATTGATCGGCCAGTGATTGGAAACGGGCGATTTTTGGCCTGATCGGCCACGTATTGCCGATTTTTTTTGGGGGGTTTATTTATTTGTTTATGTATTATATTTTATTTCTTTAAATTTGTAAAAAAAAATTTATGAAAAAAAGCTTTATATTAAAGAAAATTAGATTTTTGTTTGTATTTGCTGTAGAGTTGCCACTATCATATGTCACTATTATAAAAGTAACCAGTAAACGGGGAAAGTAACTACCATGTTACATTAAAACAGTCGAAACCCAGCAGCTCTAATTTTCTGTTATCTGGGGAAAAAAATCGGTATCGGAAAAAATCGATATCGGCCGATCACACTTACATAAGAATCGGCCAAGAAAATTGCAATCGGTGCATCCTTAGTTTAAAGCTTAAAACATTGTACTACCAGAGTTTCAAGATGCTTTAGGCCTAAAACCGAATCCATTAATGGTGGACCGATACAGGCAGGGTATTGTAAATCAAAACAGTGTCCCTGATTTAGTTGCTACTATTTTACCTTCATCAGCATTCCATATAAACGCGGAAGCACATGTAGGCTCACTGGTGTGTTTGGCTAATAAATAAAGTGACTGTGTTTGTGATGTCTGGTTCCATTCACCACCTCTGCCAGGAAGCATCAGGTACATGGTTTGAATTACAGGCGGTACTGAGGGGGTACTGTATCCCTCGATCAAGACCTGTGACCCCCCCCAAAAGAAACAAAAATAGCAGTTTGGGGGGATTGGGAGGAAGTGTTATGAAGGCAGTACCCCCCAATTATGGAGGGGTAATTCGCACTCTGATTAGATACCAAAGCCACTCTCTATGTCTGTTTACAGACACGGAATTATTAAAGAATTAAAGAAAATTTCTGCTTTCAAAATGACGTGAGTCACATTGAAGAGTTTGTTTTGCAGGCGTGTGTGTGGGAGAAAAAGGAAGGGCACTCCGGTGAAGGTGTGTGATCGTGCGTATGTGACCGAAGATGAAGAGGAAAGTCTGTCTGAACACAGCTACAGCCCAGGTACACACACACACACACACACACACAAACAAACACAGACAGGGAGTTTGACTTTGCTGCAGGTAGCAGCTGTGTCCCAGTCTGTTTGTGTTTATGGCCCTTTTTGTTCACTCTGATCCTTCACTGAGGTACGAGGCCTCATGTTTTTGATGTCAAAGCCTCGACTAAAAACATGTTTATTAGGATTTTGTAGTTGAGAACATAGGCTTTACCTTGAACCCACATCCTGACATCACTTCCTCCATTTATCAGTGATGAAAGCGATGGGTTTTACTGCTGTTCATCTCCTGTACTCTGCTAAAGTGTCACACATGACTGACTGACACACACACATACACCCACACATTTAAATGATCGTTTAGGCTTGTGACCTCTGAATTAGAACATTTTTTTAATGTTAACCCTCTGAACTTCAGGCCAGATATTCAGTAATTACTCTTAATTATTTAGAGCCTAATATTAATTGTTCTAATCTGATACTACTGTTAATTTATTGGTTCCTCTCATTAATTATTCAGGGTTTACTGTGACGTGTTTAGTCTGGATTGTTAATGACTTCGTTTACTATGAACTGTTTAGTTTCTACTATGAGTCCCATAGTATTTCACAGTATCTACTATGCATTATTCAGTGTTTACTGTGAATTATTCAAGTTCTACTATGGATTATTCACTACCTACTATTCATTATTCAGTCTCTACTAGTAATTATTCAGTCTCTACTAGTAATTATTCCGGCCCTACTATGGATTATTCAGCATATTTTATTAATTATTCAGTGTCTGCTATGAAAGGAATGTGTAAATTCTGCCGTTAATTGAAGTGTTGACATTTGAGTTAAAGAGATGTTCAGACAAAGACGTATGGTCATAGGGCATGACGGATGAGTGTAGATTCAGTCTTTATGAAGTTTTCTTACGCCTTACTAACTCCCCTTTAGGTGATGGGCAATATCCAGATGGAGCAGAAGACCGTCTCCCCCCACCCGGAAGCCCCTACTACCTCACCGACCCCACCCAGCTGTGGTAAGCCTGGATTCTGCTCTGGATAATAACGTCACTCTGCAGCTTCTCCGTATGGACCAAATACTACTGCCCTGTATTATATTAAGAACATGATTTAGTCGGTTATGTTGACTAATCAGTGGATAATATGAGATGGTTGAAAAGTCACTTGCATCATTCTGTGGTTGGATTGCATAACCTCAAAACACCCACAGAAATCAGTTGGTACTGTGATTGGTGAGGATGCTCACAGCACGCTGTGATTGGTTCCAGGCATTTGCATGTGTTAAGTTTTACAAAGACTAGTAGTGATGTACAAAGCTCGGTGCTAATATGTTCATATTGCCTATATATGTATATATAATGTGTGTGTATATATATTGTGGGGGTCCATTTAATATTGACAAATGTATTGAAACGCCAGACCATTACGCAAAAGACACTTTAATAACACTGCATTTAGATACATAGACTTTAAAATGGAGTTGATGCCCTCTGCAGCTGCTATAATGCTCTGGACTCCGAGAGGAACTTGTTGTACTACAACAAACTAGATAAAACGGGAGTGTTTTATAGCGTTAAATAGCTTTGCTTTGATATTTGTTTACATTAATAGTTTTCAAGTTGACAGTTACAAGAAACATTTTAACTGCAGCTGTGTGACTGTTAAAGGGAACACTGCTGTTAAAAAGCTCCTTATTTATTTAGTGTTTGCAAACCAAATGTTTTTGCACTTTTGTTCATATAGCCAGACTTTAAAAATATTTAACACTGTGTGCAATATCTACTTTTTAATTAATTTTGCAAATTACCATGGGGTTATTAATTACCGACAAAATTGTGTGTGTGTGTGTGTGTGTGTATATATATATGTATGTATATATATATATATATATATATATATGTATATATTAGGGCTGTCAGTAGATTAAAATATTTAATCGCGATTAATCTCATGTTTGTCGTA
>JBBPDC010011711.1:0-13399 GCA_037974485.1 Hemigrammopetersius urotaenia | reverse complement strand
ATATATACAGATGTTCTCTGTTTCTGGACACCACTGCTATATTGAAGACAATATAGAGACTACGGAATACTTGAAGTTTTTGGTACCCCAGTGCGCCATTTGATTTGAGACACAGCCCCACTAGAGAGGGAGAGAGGACGGCGGAGCATTGTCATCATACTTCTCGTGAGTTCGTCTGAGGCAATCAGTGATGCCTGCGATACGTGCCGTCTACTGGCTGACGTCTCTGGCACCGTGGGTGCGCGTGTGTACGTGCCTGTGCCAGCCCCCTCCGCCGAGCCTTGAGCTGGCTACGCTATTAACCATGTCACACAGCTTTATGTCTCTCTTTCATCTCTCTTGATGTGCTCGTTACCTGCAGTGGCAGGCGAGTGATAGCAATCAGCCTATCCATCAATCCTCTCTGCCCAGTGTCTCCGCGGAAACACGCGGCCCGGTTTTGCCTCTTCTCGGAAACGTCAGCTGCTCAACACTCCAATCAACCGAACCCAGTCACGGCATGCTCACCCGAGCTCGGAAACAATTAAAGCTTTCCTCTGCGGCCGTCCAAACGAGCACCTTCACGTTTCGGTGCGAGGAAGTTAATCCTGCATTTCTGCAGGGAGGGGAGTAATTAATGAAAGGTACACGAGTCGGAATGGGGAGTTGATTGATCTGGACGTGTGAAGCCCAGATTTATTCAGGTGTCTGTCTTTACCCACTGAGTGCTTTGACCCCTGAGTTTCTCCTTCATTACCATATAAAGCATATTTTCTTCAGAGCTGCGGGAGTGCGGCTCTGCCATAGACAGAGAGTGAGAAAAGCATGTGTGGGGGATTGAAAGAAAGGTGGTCACCCTAGAGCGCAGACTCTTCGAGACCTTGGCTCTGTCTAATAGGTCACACCGGCCAAAGCTCTGCCGAAGTTCCTTTTCCTAGTCAGTCAGAAGGACCTGTCACTCTAACCCCCCAGCCTGTGGAGTCCCTAACCAATGCATGCAAATTTAACAGCATTAAATGCATCCTGGAGTTCTAAAACTGTCACCAGAAAGCCTCCTATCTTGTTATGTAACAAGGGTTTGTTTTTTCATTATGTATTTTTAAAGCAAAGTCTAAAAGCTGGCATGGCCCCTCATGCCCTTTAGGCATGGTGTAGCTCTGGGACCAACTTTAACTATGTACTTTGATACGTTTAGAATTGATTAGGTGAATACAGTGAAACCCAGACATTTTTCTCCACAGAAACAGTGCTCTTTTTTGCTGCTTCTGGTGACAGCATTGATCAGTTGAAATTCGGTCTCATAAATATGTGTGTATAACTCTAGAGGGTGGATTTGAGACAGTAATGTGCAGTGGGGATCTGCCATTTCCGTTCCTTCATGGTGAAATGTAATTTAATTAGAAACACTGCATTGTGAACGAGAGAGAGACTTAAACAAGTCTTCTGTTTTCCTCCGGCAGCGGGAGCAGAGAATAAGATAGGCTGGGCTTTCGGTCTGGGCCTGGAGAGACTCGCCATGGTTCTGTTTGGCATTCCGGACATCCGCCTCTTCTGGAGCCAGGACGAGCGCTTCCTCAGACAGTTCCACCTGAACAACATCTACGACCCTGTCACCTTCCAGGTATTACCCTTTCTATTCTCAGCACTCAGTATACCTGCAGTAGGGTGACACTGCTGAATCTGTGCTGACCTCTACCAGTTGACTCTAAAGATGCATGCTGGGTTGATGAGACATATCAGTGTTTGAGACTCTAGAACGTCCTCCTAAATTTACACTCTGCTCTAATTCTGTACTTAATTTGATGTTAATTTGTTTTTCTTTTTTTTTTCCCCTGGAACATTCTAAATCTATTTCCAACATTAGAATGCTGAAGTGCCAAAAAACACTGACCCGACATTTAGAATATCATTCTAATATTAGCGGTAGTTTTATGATGTTAAAAAAATACAGATAATCAAAACGAACCACTATTAACAGGGCAAACATTGTAGAGCAGTATGGATGTTGGGAGTAACATTCTAGAGCAGGGATGTCAAGCTCTGGTCCTGGGGGGCCGCTGTCCAGCACAGTTTGATGGTTCTCCTACTCAAACACCTTCACTAAACCAGAGATGAGGTGAACCAGGTGTTTCTGAGCAGGGAAATCACCAAAACGTGCTGGACCATGGCTCTCCAGGACTGGCTCTCCAGGACTGTTCTAGAGCAATGAGAATGGAGGAAACATTCTAGAACAGTTTCTGCATGTTTTCTGAAACATTCTAGAAGAATATGGACATTTGGGGACATTCTATTGCCGTGTGAACGGAGGAAACTTTCCTGTGAAGGGGGGAACCATTCTAGAACATTACGGCACTAGGGAACTATTATAGAACTATATGAATCGGTTAAACTGATAAATCGGTTGAACGCAGAACTATTTTGCAACAATGTGAAATAGGGAGGGATCTCATTGCAGTGTGAATTAATATTTATACTCATTAGTATTGCACTTCTTTTATTTAAATAAATACATTTAGGCAGTTTCTCATTGTCTACCTCACAATTCACCAGTCACTTTAACAAACTTTAGCATTAGTTGTGTGCAAGGTTGAATTTTGTGCAGAAATGTTTTGTTTTTTAATTGTTTTGTGCATTGATATACCTTCAGCTACTGTAGTACCCTAGTGACCTAGAAATTACAAATGTATATTGTTCAGATACTTCGAGAAAAATGGCCACTGTACTCAGTAGTGCCCTGAAAAGCAAATAGTGATCCATTTTGGTCACAGTTACACTCCCTGCAGTTGCTCAAGCCTTGTGTTTGTTGGTGGTTTTTGGGCCGTTATGCTCTGGCCTAAGACTTTCAGTCCAGTTTAAACACTGTGAAACAAACAAATGGAACAAATGGAACAAACGCCTTTTCATGATGACCTGCTTACCATGCAAACTGAGACTTTGTTAAACACCCTCAAGGTGCCCACAGAAATAGTTGTTTACAATTACCCAAGACTCTGTCAAGTGTCTGCAAGGTGTCTTAATGAGTTTGTTCAGCGTAAGGTGCATTCTGTTACTCATTGCCATTGTTTATTTATGTTCCTCAATTAGAGGGAGTAAATATTTGAGTTTCATTGTCGTGGACACGGTGAGCTTCATACACAAATGGAGGTTTCACAATATACTTACAATGTTAATGTCAAGGAAGGAAAACACCTTTGTGTTTAAGAACAGTGATATGGTAAGAAACTCTTCAAATGAACGTTCTGTTGAAAATGTATCCCAAATTGTCACCTTAGCTCAGATATAGTCTGTCAGTCAAGACATGTTTGGTGCTTGAAGTTTGCTTCGTTAGTTTTGTACTGCACCTACAAGGTTAATGTATACAAGCACTATATTGACAAAAGTATAGGGACGCACCTGTTTTTCAGACTTTGGTCTAGGCCCCTTGTTTCCTGTGACAATCTTAATGCTTCAGCTCCCCAAGACATTGTGAACAACACCATGCTTCCAACTTTGGGGAAGAACCTTTTCTGTTCCAGCATGACTGTGCCCTAGTGCACAAAGCAAGCTCCATAAGGACGTGGTTGGATGAGTTCATACAGAGCCCTGACCTCAACCCCATCCAGGGGATGAACTGAAATGGAGATTCCGAGCCAGGCCTTCTCATCCAACATCAGTGCCTGACCTCATAAATGCTCTACAGAATGAATGGGAAAAAGGCTTTTTTGTGGAAAGCCTTCAAGGAAGAGTGGAAGTTGTTCCAGCTTCAAAGGAGAATCTATGGATTTGAATGCAATGTTATTAAAGTCCCTGTTGATGTAATGGTCATCCTTTTGATCATATATTGTATGTCAAACATTGCACACTGGCCTCAGAGTTTGGCGAGTTCTTAAATAGACTTGCCTATGCAGTTTCAGACACTGAATGACAAACTTACCAGTAACACTTTCCTTAAACCTTGATACATAACATTGACACAACAATGCCCTAAAGATGTCATGTTGTGCGCTATCATGAGTTTTCATGACAGATTATGTCAGTTAGTACAACACTGTCATGTTAGCGTTATTGGTAATCATTGACAGATACCATATAGCATAGCATATTATTTCTGCTGTGACATGTATATGGTAGTGTTATGTAGCAGTGTTAGTAAAATGTTGTAAAATGAACTGTATCCATTTTCTAGTTAAAATGTCATAGTTTCAGAAGCCAAGTCTGCTGAACCAAAACTTTAAACAGGCCAACTCTACATAATGAGCAAGAAATAACCTGACTGTACTAGTCCATGGGCAAAGGTCCATGGGAAAGGGGAAATAACCCACTCATATCTTCACCAGTGCAGCAAAAACCTTCTAATAAAGGCAAGATGTGTGACAGAAAGGGCAAAAGAATGAAGAAAACTCAGTTTTCAAGATATCTGTGCAACCAAAGCCATGTAAAGTCATTCTGCCCATTTTTTTCAGTTTAGTCAAAATGTCATCATGACAACAGGCATACTTGGAAAGAGGCCACTGTTTTTTGTTGCCCACGCAAAAAATAAAAACAAGAATGGAGATACAAAATAAATACAAGCACTACTAAACTAAACATGTCTTGGCCATTAATATTTGTGTGAAGGGGACAATTCAATATATTTTGGCTGAATCGTCAATTTAAATGCAATCTCTGTGATGCAGCAGTATTCCATTCCGTGCCTGGTCCCCTTCATGCGAAAGCTCATCTCGAGTTCATATGCATCCATCTCCCATCTCCTCTATAAAATATCTTATTCCTGCCGTGTAAAAGCCTGCTGATAGCCGCCCTAATGCCTGCAGTGTTACTGCAGTCATTTGTATTCTGTCCCACGCGTCTGTTCAGAGCTTCCCTCATTTCTGATGTTTTTCCTTCCTCTACTATTCCTGAGGTCATGCAGACACCCCACACACACACATTAGCCCGCAGGGTCAGGTGTGGGCGCTTAGAAGGGAGAATCATAGCCGAGCAGACTGGTCTGGAATCTGTTCTGACCATAGACTGTGATAGGTGTTAACATTTTGTAGTCTGGATATTTAAAAAATATAGAGCTCAAAGGATTTAAGTATAATTATTATCAGATGAGTTACTTACTAACACATGCTAAACACAATGTTAAAGACGTGCAGAAATATATTTTTATATCGGCTTGATCTGTCACTGAGCATTGAAAGTCCTGGGCAAAAGCCAGAGATCACAGTTTTATATATTTTAAAAATTAGTCGCAACAGACAGTAAGTATAAGTTACTAATTTTCAGCCTCAAGATAAAGCATCAAACTGTGTTTAACAGAAATTACTCAGAATCCTCAACAACTAAAACTTCTTTCTGTATTTAGTTTTTTTAACCTTTTTTGTAGCCTTTACCATGAATTTCGGAGAAATAATAATAATAATAATGATAATAATAATAATAATGATAATAATACATATTAAACCCTAAAATGTTATAAAATGGACACAAGTGTGGGCAAAATTCGGACTTCTGGATGTCAGCTACTACTGATTTTTGCTGTGTGACATATTACATTACATTATGCAACTTACAATATGAGCAAACAGTCAAGTTTCAGGACAATGTGAGAACAATTGGACACTACTAAGTGCTAAAATCTTTATGTAGGAGCAGTGCAAGAAGATAGACAGTGCATCAGGAGAAGAGCTGCTCTCTGAACAGATGAGTCTTCAGGAGGTTTCTCAAGCTAGAGAGTGGTTCTGCTGTCCTTGTTGGCTTAGGCAGCTCATTCCATCTGCAGGGAAACAGACTGAGACCAGTCTGGACTGTGTTTACCTTGTGTGTAGGGATGGCAGAGTCAGACAATGTTCCTTGGAGGAGTGGAGGGAGCGAGTAGGAACATAAGGCTGAATGATAGGATTAAGGGAGCTGGGTGCCAATCCAGATGTCACTCTGTAGGCATTAGTTAATGCCTTAATTTGGGCAGCCATGGGTAGCCAGTGTAGGTCAACCACTAGTGGGGTAAGATGTGACCTTTTTGGTCAGTTGAAGACCAGTCAAGCTGCTGGTTCTGAACCAGCTGTAAGGGTCTTGTCATGCAAGCTGGAAGACCCACTACTCTGCCATTGCAGTAATCGAGGTGAGAGATAGTAGGCAGATAGTGGTATTTGATGCAGTGTCATAAAACACATTAGCAAGTCAATCTGAGATCACAGAACTATCACTTGGATGTTTGACGGTCTCTGATCAGGCTCATATTGCATTACTTGTCAGTTTGAGCCCTTGCTTTACAGACCCATACCTGCACAATGGTGTTTTCTCCCCTCACCCCTTGTTATGAAGGCATTGTGCACACTGCCTGATGCCTGGGCCTTATCTATAATGTATGAGTGTGGCCAGGCAACCCTCTGCTATTCAACACCAGCAGGTCACACTGAGAGTTCAAGCTTCCACCTACAGTTTAATGCCATTTTCACAACGGGTTTCTCTCGTGATGCTAATGCCGTATATCCATGCACTAGTTCTGGAGGTCAGGGAAATATCACTGAGAGAGTTGCGTCTGTGTACAAAGCTGCACTGCATTATTGTTACTCTAGAATGTTATGGCATCATGTGGTGCTGTGCAGGGTTTTGCAAGTGTAGAAATTGGAGGTCATGTAGTTTGGCTTACTGACCCTTAGCTCAAACTCTGCTGAACTTTAAGACCTGCGATGATTCACGTAAGAGTACATTTTATAGGGTTTTTTTTTCTCTAAACCATCTTTTCTTTCCAAAATGTCAGACCTAATGATGGCTAATGTCACTAACAAGAAATGGAAGCTTATAGCAAATAAGACTAGTATCACGTAAACTGGAAAATACAACAATCAGCCACAGCATTCATTATTAAGCAGGCTTTAATGGCTGATTGGTGTAGATTTACTTAAATTGTTTGTGCCACTGAAGAACATACTGTTATCTCTGAAAGTGAACAAAAGTGCATTGTAGACATAAACAGCATAATTTTAGGCATTAAATGGATGTTGTCTGATTGACTGCGTTTGTGGATGGACAAAATAGAGCACATTTGATTTCTATCATAACTACCACTTTATAATATTTTGGCACAGATTGCTTCATGGTGAATTTAAAGTTAGTGCTGTTGGTCCTTTGATGGATTTTCTCTATAAATCTGTATACAGCACCATGCAGACATACCGTACATTGTCCCTATATTATAACTTTGAATGAAGAAAAAAATATATATTAAAACAGTAAAAAGTAACTAAACAGTACACGTGCTTAAACTTAGTGAATAAGTAATGAAAAGCTGAACTGGGTTTAAACTAGTGCTGGGTCGTTATCGGCGTTAACATGCTGCGTTGACGCGAGACTCTTATCGGGCGATAAAAAAAAATATCACCGTTAATCTATTCACAAAGTTGGGTTGGGAGCTGGGTCTATACCACACAAGCTATGATGACTTTCACCTTGATGTTTTAGCGCGGATGTATACCTAGCCGAATTGCACTGTAGGGGGCGAGAACGAGTCTTCGAACCTGTGTGTGTGCCTACTGTGAAATTACCACATCAAACATGGATGCAGCTATGAATCCGCCGGGTTTGTTTCAGGAAAAATGTATTTTTAAGAAGCTTCCCAACGGAAACCTCGACAAGACTAAGGTGGTCTGCACCTTGTTCAATGCGGAATTAGTTTACTGTAGGAACTGAGAAACCCGTTCTCAAAGACTTACTTTTAGGCAGAATTCAAACGAGCCATTTAAATCTAGATTAATTCCAAGATTACAGTGAGATTAATCTAGATTTAAAATAATAATCTATGCCCAACACTAGTTTAAACGGTATCTCGCCTCTTTGAGGATAAGTTTGGAATTGGTGATAATGACTAATACACTGTTGCGTTACTTAGCACATATGAGCATGTCTGTGACATTGAGTGTGTGATTAGGAGACTTCTTAATGTTAGAAATCTGGTATAAGATATCAGCACAAAAGCTACATGCAACTCTGTTCCTAGAACACTGGAGTGCATCCTCAGCCCTGAGGACTATTTACAGTTTAGGTTTTTTTTCGCTCAAAACTTTTGTTTCAGCTTATTAACTAATTAACCAGCTCTGCAGGGACTGATAGTCTGAGACGAATATGTGCAGAAGACAGGATTCTCAGGACTGACTTTGATAATCACTAACTCAGTTTGATTGTCTCATGTTTACATATTTTCTGCATCTGCACTTCCAAGTTCCAAATGTGTGTGTGTGTGTGAGAGAGAAAGAGTGAGTTAGTGAGTGATCACCTCTCTAGCTGTGCAGGCCCAACACGATACTGCAGTCTTGTAGATCGAGGGTTTGTGTGTGTGTGTGTTTGTAAGCATGTTTTGGGCAGGCCCCACACACAGTGCAGCAGATAGTGTGTGTGAGGGAGAGAGAGAGCGAGAGAGAGTGAGAATGTGAGTTAGTGAGTGATCACCTTCGCTCTCTGGCTGCAGGTCATTCCTTAGCCCATCTTCCTCTCTGTCCACTGTCCATTTTTCACACACACACACACACACACACACACACACACACACACACACACACACACACACACAAGGAGGAGAGGGAGAGATAGAAAGATGTAGCTGTCTGCCTGTCTGATCCTCATGTTGGAGTTATTTATCGTTGCCTCTGGAGAAAAGGCCATAAAGGAGTGAGGCAGCCTCTAGTGACCAGCGATCACGGAGCACATCTGTGATCTGCTGTGTCTGCATGTTGTCTCTTGCTCACTCTCTCTCTCTCCCCACTGTGTATTACACTGGCCTTTGCAGACAGGATATGGTGCAGACAGGAATTATACCTCACACGTGAGATGGGTCCCTGAAAAGCATGTCTGTAATATTTGGAACATTTTCAGCAGTAAACATAAACAGCATGGCAGTGTACATGCAATAACCAATCGTGCTTTAGCAAGACGTGACATATTTTTTAAAAAGTTTTAAGGTAACTAAACACACTTTTCAAACTGTCCAGATAAAATCGTGTCAGCAATATTCCCACAGAGTCCAAAGAGACATAGCCTGGTCTGTGAGGAGTACTGTGACTGAAATAGAGGAGCTTCACTGCTTAATATAGTCCACAGGACTAAAATCAGTGCTTTTGCATGGCCTTAGGTCTGGAAAGCTGTGGTGAAGACGTGTTTATCTTCATTCTAGGGCACAAAAATCGTCAGAATCAGAGCGTACAGGCTTTGAGATCTGAGTCTGGGGCAACTGGTGGCCCTGTGGTTAGGGAGTTGCATCCATGATCAGAATGTGACAGGTTTGAATCCCACGACTGCCAGTGGCACCACTAGGCTACCCTTAAGCAAAGTACCATCCCCCAGGTGCTCCATCGCTTGCTGCCTGCTGCCATTTGGGTGAATAGATTAAATGCAGAAAAAGAATTTCACACTGTGCCTGTGCCATGCTTTGGTGTGTTCATGTGTGACAGTTTGGGGAAGAACCTTTTCTATTCCAGCAGGACTGTGCCCCAGTGCACAAAGCGGGCTCCATAAAGACATGCTGGAGGAGTTCAGTGTGGAAGAACTTCACTGGCCACGCAGATCCCTGACCTCAATCCCATCCAAAACCTTTGGGATAAACTGGAATGGAGATTGTGAGTCAGGTCTTCTCGTCCAATAGAGCCTGACCTCTACTGCTCTACAGAACGATTGGGTACAAAGTCTCACAGAAACTCTTGTGGAAAGCCTTCCAAGAACAGTGGAAGCTCTTATAGCAGCAAAGTGGGACCAACTCCATATTAAAGTTTGTATATTTGAATGCAATGTCATTAAAGTCTCTATTGGTGTAATGGTGTCCCAGTACTTTTGTCCATATACTGTATGTTAAATACAAAGAGCTGGAGCATGTTCTCTGATGGTTTAACCAAACTTACTGATGACCCTCCTCTGCTTATGAGAAACCACTTTCCCAGGTTTAGTTCAGTGGTGCCCTTCGGGTCATACATTTTGCCAATAGCTGGTGAGGATTTATTGGTTCTCAAGAATACTCTCTGTAAAAGGTCTGAACGAGACTCCCTGACCTTAAGACCTGCAGACCTGTCTCACCACAAGCTGCTCTCAAGGGTTCTAGCAGTCAAACTGGGAAAAGTGGGGATGTGTTATTCTTTGCAACCAAACCTACTGCATACCCAAGAGGCCTATTGGACTTTGATATTGGTCTGATTTCTCTGGACTAAGAAAAGGTTGAGCATGAATTTTCATAGAGGGCTCTTGCAGCTTTTTGTTTTGGCCCAGTCATACAGCCAAGATAAGAGTTTTATATTGTGAAAGTTGATGGCAGTTTAAGTGATCCCTTCAGGGTCGAGATGTGATGTGAATGAGTCTGGTTGCATTGCCAATAAAGCCCCTTTTACACAGATAAGACAGGCCATGTCTGGTTTTAGGATTTCAGACTGAATCACAAAGGTTTCATTTTCTGCACATTCTGATGATGTCATGGTAACGTTAGAAAACCAGGCTGGTGTTGAAATTTTAACAGCACAGTGTTTGCTTTTGGTAAAATATCCTTTGCTAAAAAAATCAGCTGGCATGGACGTAAAGCTCTGTTGGTGGTACGTTGGATGAGTGGATCACAGTCTGCCTTATGGAGAGACAAGAACAGTTTCAAATATAAAATCTAAATAAAAAATCTCTGCAGAAAAAATATGACTCTATGAGTCGGTTTCCCAGACAGAGGTTAAGCCTAGTATTGGTCTACCCTTCCTTTTTCAATGGAAAATCTCTATACGTAGTATAATCTCTATACTACGTAATCCAAGACTAGGTTTAATCCCTGACCAGAAACCAACCCTATATGAAATGCATTATGCTACGTATATACACAATGCTGGGGTATTAATATTACAGATAAATATCGTACAGGTAAGTAATGATGTTACAGCTATGTTAGGGTCGGTAAGTGACTTTGGCTAGGATGTGTTTCGACTTACACCAAAATTTGGATTACATCACTGTTGAAGGAACGGATCTGTGTCGTCACTCGAGGACACCCTGTAGTGATATTCACATCATAAGAATATTGCACATAATGATAATGATTTAGCACCCAAAAAGAAAATAACATGATTTTGCACATAGATTACTGCACATAATAATATGATGATAGAGATGATAAAGATGATGATGCAAATAATAATTTACACTTAATAAGAAATTGCTCATCTGAAAAGCAGGTAGTTGCACAGATGTGTGACAGGGGAGGAGTTATAGAGTTTGATGGGGTGCGTGTGACTGGGGGAGGAGTTATAGAGTCTAATGGGTGTGATGGGGAGGAGTTAAAGAGTCTGATGGGTGTGTAATGGGGAGGAGTTAAAGAGTCTGATGGGTGTGATGGGGAGGAGTTAAAGAGTCTGATGGGTGTGTAATGGGGAGGAGTTAGAGAGTCTGATGGGTGTGTAATGGGGAGGAGTTAGAGAGTGTGATGGGTGTGATGGGGAGGAGTTAAAGAGTCTGATGGGTGTGCAGAACTTCTTACAAAAGTTAAAAGGTCTTACCTCTCACAGAATAAATGTTTTCATTTGCAGTAGTTTGCCTGCATTCTCTGTGTGGCACAGATTAGTGTGTTTGGATCTTCCTCCAGGACTATTCTCTATCCTTCAGGCTGCATTAGTGGGCTTCTTCTGGGACAAGATTCATTGGATCCCTCTGAGTGTGTTGTTTTTTTTTTTATCGAAAGAGGACAGGGGACAAGTCATGGTGCTTCTATCAGTTGCAGCTTTTCATCTCCAGTTAATGCAGAGACTTCTTGCAGGGCCAGGACTTTTAGTCTGAGTCCCGTTGGCCTGTAATCTACTCCAGAGGCTGGAGTGTTTGAACATGGACTTTTCTATGTTTTAAATGCATGCAAAAAGCTGTGATTTCAATATCTGCCATCACTTTATAGTGGACTTTAAGTACATTTTTTTAAGGTTTAACCACAGGGGAGTACAGCATCTCTGCAGTGGCTTTTGAAGGAGCCACTGATAAAGGGCACACATTTATACGTTATGAGTAGAAGTTCTTTTCACTGGACCCTGTGCAGCAGTGGGCTTACAACCTTAGAGACCCTGGTGGATGTAGCAGGCCTTGGACTTAATGATGCTGATCCAGGCCCTGAACATTTAAAGCTCAGGTCTACACGTTTTGTGGCACAGCTGCCGAATAAATGGAAGTCTGTGCTACTCTAAAATTTTACTCCAGGCAAAACTGTGACAGTGACATGGAGGTTCTGTTTCCAAAGCTGAACCTCGACCAGGGTGAGTGTGAGGGTCAGCCACTGCAAATAAGCAATATTGATGATTTATGTTTAAGTGGAACAAATGGAAAGCCTCTTCATGCCGCGTTAAAGCCCTGAAAAGAGCAGGGCTGAATGTAAAGGTTGATACTCCATGGCAGGCTGAACTCTCATTAGCTCACAATGTCAAACCCGCATGTAGAGATTTTTAAAATCACTAGCACAGACCTATGGAGACCTGCAGTGGAGAATTGTGCATGTAATAGAGGTTGTTAGTGCTTTTGTTTCTGCTTTAAATCCAGCTGTGAGTCAGGAGAACCCATATAGTGGTAACAGGGGAACTGTTTTTATGGAATGTTGTAGACTGAACACTCAGTTTGATCTGTTTTAATTGCTTCTTTCAAAAAGCAAAGATTCATTTTGGGTTATATACACATTTTCTACCTGGACCTGGAGGGTTTTGAGATGGCGTGGTGATAATTCTATGGTGTTAAGTAGATGTAGTGTGAGTTTTTGGGTTGTACATTTTCGTACCGTTTTGTCATTTTTCCTTCATGGAGCTGCATCTGTTTCTTAATTGCTCCTTCCTACTTGGCTTTTGGTTTATTTGTTTGTTTTTCTTTATTTCTCTCTCTCTCTCTCTCTCTATCTCTGTCTCCCTCTCCACATCAGCTGATTCTAATACACTGCTGTGAGTCCTCATAGTGTCACAGAATTCATAATAATGCTTTGTAGGAAGTGCTCCACCTTTGCAAAAAATGTAGTCATTTGCAAAAAGTAGCTGCTTTAAGGGGCTTTGTTTTGGCTCTTTGGTTTTCTCTTTTTTATTTGTTTTTTATTGTGAACATTGTTAATGTTTTAAAGTGTATCGTTATTTCCCCTTACAGCCTCAACATACACTCACCTAAAGGATTATTAGGAACACCATACTAATACGGTGTTTTACCCCCTTTCGCCTTCAGAACTGCCTTAATTCTACGTGGCATTGATTCAACAACGTGCTGAAAGCATTCTTTAGAAACGTTGGCCCATATTGATAGGATGCATCTTGCAGTTGATGGAGATTTGTGGGATTCACATCCAGGGCACGAAGCTCCCGTTCCACCACATGCCAAAGATGCTCTATTGGGTTGAGATCTGGTGACTGTGAGGGCCATTTCAGTACAGTGAACTCATTGTCATGTTCAAGAAACCAATTTGAAATGATTGGAGCTTTGTGACATGGTG
>JBBPDC010011673.1:0-13400 GCA_037974485.1 Hemigrammopetersius urotaenia | reverse complement strand
ATCTTTAAGTCCATCTCATGAAAAATCGGAGCAGAAACAAAGGTGTTGCGTTTATATTTTTGTTGAGTGTATATTGTGCACTTTGTTAGAAAGTAACTACTAGTAATGTGGATGGTTTCTAATCAATCAGTTAGTTTTATATCATTTCCCCAGTGTGTTTTGACGGTCATATAGTCCACAGGATTTGGTCACTTTGTGCCTTTTTAACACACTTCTGAATGTTTGCATCTGTTTATGCATTTAGCTCCAGCCCAAACTGCACCAGAACCCGAAAAGGTGCCCGCAGAGGCCAAGAAAACAAAACCAACATCTGCTCCTAAAGCTAAGGTAAGCTAATTAGTTTAATGGAGTCTATGAGAGGGCAGTCGTCTCCCTCCCCAATCATTTAATGTAACTGTCCTCTCTGCATCAGGATTGGGGGAAGACCACCCTACCCACACAGACAATGTAGTGGATTAATATTGGTTTCATAGGATGTGGTGTTTCTCAGAGGAGTCACCTGCCCCCTTCGCCCTTTGTGTTGGTGGGATTGGGGGAGTCCTTGCTTGTGGGTGGAACTGGGTATGACTTCTTTTTTTTTTCCCCAAAAAATTTTCTCCACATTCATTTTTAGTAATTTTGGTCAAAATGTTGGGAATAGTAAAAAGAGAAGATTCATTAATGCATTGGTTGTGGAAGCTGGATGGAGAAAGACCATAGATCCAGCAGCTTCATATCCTGCCCTTTTTGTGATTTATACAGTACTGTGCAAAAGTCTTGAGCCCACTGTTGGCCGTTGCTACAGTGATTTGCTTCAGTTCTCCAGGCTTAATTCCAAAGCTTTTCTTTGAATATCAGCCGTCTGTCACTATCCATGATGTCCCATTGTGGGTTTCCTTCTCCCTATCAAGGTGCTTTTGTGGCATTATTAGTGTCTCTGGGTTTACAGTGATGCTGAAAAATTAAGCCATTGCCAGTCATTGTATTTGCAGTATTGTATGTTGTATGTGTTTTATATATAAACTTGGCTGTTGAAGTTGAGTGTGGGCTTTCTTTGTACAAGAACAGCCTGGCCTGCCTAGGCTCAGTAGTAAAGTGAAAAGCAAAGAAAAGTGAGGTATTGCTGGGGTGTGCAGACTTGAAACACTTGTTTTGTGTTATTTAAAAAGTACTGCAGTCACTGTTTGGGGTCATCAGTCTGGTGTTTGTGTGCATGTGCATAACATTGTGGCTCTGGGTGTATATCATCTGGGATATATTGTCTGAGTGACTTGCTCTAGGGATTTGATCCAAACGGTGCTGTGTAAAAGACATTCCTTGTAAATCTTAAAGTTCTGGTGGATATTGTTTCCCTCCCTCTCAGTGATCCTCACACTTCTGCAGGTGTAATTGTTAAGTTTGTGCCTAAAGCAGATGGCAGTTATTTGAAGATGATAAAATTGCATATTAAATTGCTTACTACAGTGTCCTCAGTATCCCTGAAATCAACCAAAACAAATGGGTAAAATGTTTGGAGTCAAACTGACCCCAAAGAACACAATGTGTGGATACTGAAAACGCATGTTAATTTCTTGTTTACACAGTTTGTCCCCATTAAATAAGTAATTTTCATTTGAAGCAAAAAAAAAGTAAATTATTTAGGCATATTGAACACTGAAAGGGCCCCACTAGACACAAACACAAAAAGTAGGGTTACATTTTTTAAAAAATCTTTAAAAGATATCTAGTACTTTACCTCCCCCTGCACCACCTTCCTGTCGACCGACAAAACACCCTCCCTGATCATGCCTCGCTTTCACGGTCGAATATTTCATTTGTTTTAGCTTAGTCCTGATAGGTGCCCTTCCAGACATCATTTGACTCTTCACTATTTTCCTTCAGGCTGCTGTGAAGAAGCCGTCTGGAAAAGCAGAGGAGGATCGATCCGGCCCAGTTTTCATTTTGGTGCCCTCTGGCAAAGAACAGCGAGTCAAAGATGAAAAGATTCTAAAGGCAAGCTTAACATTTAATTGTATGTCTGTTCAACAAGCTTACTCAAACTTCCAGTTCACGTTAAAGGACCGTGTCAACTTAAACAGGATTTTTTAAGTTCGTTGTTCATGATTATTGTTACAAAGCAGTGCATTGTAAAAACTGGGATTTCTTTACGGTGGTGATGAATGGACCCAGATGTCTCCAACACATATGCAACACAATTTTATCAACCACTATTGAAGCTCCATGTGTTGGAGGGTTTATGTAAATGTTAAAATACTGCTAAAATACTCATCTTTGGTCTCACAGTGCTCTACCTGTATCCAGCCACTGGTTGAACCGTGAATGGGTTTAGTTTTAGGACCAAAACCTTTGCAGAACAATGTCTCAGGCGTCAGGTGGCACAATCATGTAATAAAATTCTTTGAGGGAGCCTTTAGAGGCAGAAATCTGGCTTTATTCACCACCAGTGAGAACAGTTCATACCGAACAATCTGAACCACAGTGTTACACTTAAGAATGTAAAGAGGTTACGATGCTGTTTGTGTGTGTAGGTGCTGAAGTGGAACTTCATAACCCCTCGGGAGGAGTATGTTGAACAGCTGAAGACCCAGATGACTCCGTGTGTAGCTAAATGGCTGATGGAGGATCTCTTCCATGCTGACTTCCAGAAACACATCAAAGCCATCGGTTCCATGATAGAGGTCAGTTCAACTCTGACAGGGCTTTGATGTCTGTGGAATCTGTTTTGTTTGATTGCTGGAGTCCTGCGGTCCTGTATTTTTGCAGCATGTGTTTGTGTGCAATATCTTGTTCTTTTTCTTATGTTAAGCGCCTGGAGAGTGAAGCTGCAGCTGCAGTGAGCTGTTTAGATCTGACCCTGAAGTGGTTCACTTTGCGCTTCTTTGACACCAACACCAGCGTTCTGATGAAGGCTCTGGAGTTCCTGAAGCTCCTCTTCATCACCCTCAGTAACCAGGACTATCATCTCTCAGAGCCCGAGGCTACCTCCTTTATCCCATACCTCATCCTGAAGGTGATCACTCACACTCCGACACAGACACACACGCAGGGTGATGTGTCCCCCTGACAAACTAACATTGTCCTCTGCTGAGAAGTCTGTCTATAGTGCTCAGTGGCATCCAGAAGTGTACTGCTTAACTCCTCAGTGATTCTTCAGAAAATTCAGCAACCATAACCTTTGCTCTTTTTCCTCATAGCTAGCAGTTTTAACAGATGTTCAGTAATTAGCTAGAATGTATGTAATCATAAAAATAAATCCTAATATTTTATAGTAATTAAATTAAGAGTGAAAGTTTGATAGGTTTGAACTTGGATATCTATCAGCAGTGTTGAGCAAGTAACTTTAGTAATTTTGTTACTTTTAAAGGGAGTAATCAGTAATTTAATTACATTTTTAATGTGATTATTTCAAAAGTAATTAGTTACATTACTAGTTAGATTACTGGTTACTTTCCCACCCTCTAAAGAAACTCTTAAGTCAGCTCGATCACTTTATTATTGAGTGTTACAAACCTACGACAACTCACAATGTGAGATTAAATTAAAATAATGGTTATATTTCTAGCTACTGAACACATACTTCTCACTTTCCATGCTCACTTTGTTTTTGTTTGAGCTAGTGGGTCTTCCGTAGATGATGTCACGCGTGCGACTTTCAGATATCTGCTGGCCGCTGACAACTTACTGTGAATTATTTATTTTTACGATATCGATTTTAAAGCACTGGATTTTATTGGTAACAGCGGTAACGTGAAGTTCCATGAAATTGTAACAGTAATCAATTATCAATTTTAAAATTATAATGCATTAAATTACTAGGTTACTAAAATCAGAATCAAATTACAGTAACACATTACTGCCCAACACTGTAATCAGTAATGAAATTTATGGACCAGGAGTCCCCTGAAAGAACAAAGCGGAATAAAATGGAAAGAAGAAAATGGTACAAGTACTAAAATAAGTTCATTTAGTAGACCGTTTTTGCAGGTGCTTAAGTTTGAAGTGGAAGATATTTATAATGCAAATCCTGGTAATTCACACTGATGTCAGTGTGAACTACATTCCCCATAATCCCCTGCTCTTGAGTCAAGCTTGTGTGAAGTGCTGACCAGCAGGCTACCCAGTCTCTGGCTGCCATAGTCATTTAATCCTCTGCTTTTATACCAAACTAAAATGTTTTTTGTTCTGACGTTGTACTTGTGGAGAGATTTGGTGGTTTTGTGGGTCACTTCACTGGTTTGGGGTGAGTAATGCCTGGTTTTAGGGCGCCACTAATATTCAGTAAGATCTTTTAAAGTCCAGGAATCTGGTGGATAGATTTAGGGTGCCGCTAAAGCCTCAGTTTTTTTTTCCCGATAAGTTGACTAAACAATGTTTTAAAGTGGCAACACAAACAAACAAAGTCCAAGTTTCTGTTAAACCCTTTATCCACAAAAAGAGGTCTGCTTTTTAAAAATGTCAGAGACCATGGTGTCTAGCTGATGTCATGCTGTTTGCTGGTAGAAATGAAGACATACTAACAATCTCTGCTTTTATATCTTGCCTTTTATTATATTTACCATGGTTATTAACATTTGTATTTATGGCATTAAGGAAATTAAGTTATCAAGCAGAAGACATTCAGTAAAGTGTGTCAGTAGTGAGAGCTTAAAAATACATTATCCTTATTACTGATAGTCATTTTATAACCATGAATAGACAACACAGGGATACTGAAGGAAAGTTTGCTTTAAAATGTTTTTAGAAATCAACAAGGTCCTTTCATTTTTTTAGTCTGTATTCATTGACTGCTGAAATTTTAAAAAACATCGCTGAAAATGCTTTATTATGAATTACGTTGGCCAATCCTGTCAGCTCTAGATGGATGGATGAAAAACTTCTGTTAGGCTGTAGCTGAATGTATGTGTTCTGATTGTAGGTGGGTGAACCGAAGGATGTGGTACGTAAAGATGTGCGCAGCATCATCAGCCTCTTGCGAAGGGTCTATCCTGCCAGCAGACTCTTCCTTTTCCTCATGGATGGAACAAAGTCCAAAAACTCCAAGCAGAGAGCAGGTGAGCTCAGCAGCCCGTCATCCAGGAGAGTCATGGTCAGGGCTTAGTGTTATCCCAGAAACAGCCTCCCTTCATCCTTGCATCCCCCTTGCTACCCCACTTACTGTTATAAGGAGGCTTGATATGTTAACTAATGGCGCACAGACTGCAGGATGGGATCAGTTCTTAGTTACTGATGCAGTAGTGCTTGGATTAAATTACATGGATATGGTTGGTAAAAGCTTCTTTTGTATTACGTCTGCACTAGGTGCAACTTGTTTTGACCACACACACTTGTGACCACACGTTGCTGTCAGACAAAGAAATGAATAAATGGAATTGTAATTGCAGGAGCAACACCCTAACTGCTAGGGCAGTAGCAGTTAGGGTGGCGGTAGCTCAGTGGGTAGGATACTTGCCTCCGGACCAAGAGGTCACAGGTACGAATCCTACCTCCAGCGCACCACCACTGGGTCCCTGAGCAAGACCCTTAACCCCAAGTTGCTCCAGGGAGACTGTCCCCTGTAGTTAGGGAATGGAAATCGGTTTGGATAAAAGCTTCTGATAAATGCCATAAATGTAAATGTAGCTGCCCATGCGAAATTGAATGCAGTAGGAGTTTTGCCCCCACCCCGGTGGCTTATGTCTAACGTATATGATCTGTACTTTAGCTTTTTGTATGGTGGTGGTGTGTATTTTATGTTCACTATGTACTTGTACACACACTGTGTTCTGCAGAGTGTCTGGAGGAGCTGGGCTGTCTCGTGGGTATGTGTGGGATGTCTGTTTTCCAGCAGACAGCAACCAAAGCCTTGCGTGAAATTGCGGTTCATATTGGTGACCGTGACACAGCCGTACGCAACGCAGCTCTCAACACGGTGGTGGCAGTTTACAACGTCTGCGGCGAGCAAGTTTACAAACTCATCGGACAGGTATGTCACTTCACAGACTTGCTGATTAATTAAATGATTTAGCTAGAGATGGGCACGATCCTATATCTGTCTCAGATCTATATCAGGTCGGACAGGCCTGATCTAGATGTTACAGTTCGCATTTGTATTACATTGCACTGAGATTAAGGTCAAGCACAAGATGTTTCCTAGCTCCTTTGTTGTATTGTACGACACAACCGTCCAACCCTCAGCATGCTGGCCAAGTGGCCTTCTTGCGTTTCTGCCTTTCCAATCTAAAGCATCTCCAAATAAGCTCCGTTTTGTTGAGAATCGGATCAAAATTGGAAAAAGTGGATCGGCCCATCACTAGTTAACAAATTATGTAAGATGGTTTTGTTTTATATGGTTGTGGTTGAAATACTTGTTTAATGTTTAAAGGAATGGAATAGGTTTAATTTTGACATAGAAGCGGTAACTTTTACTCCAGTCATTGTTGCTGGTTACATGGGCACCCCGAAATGTACATAGAATGTTTATGTAAGAAACATGTTAGCAACTGCACAAAGTGCTGCAATCACGGAACACAGGAAAGTAATTATTTTAATTGTCGTCTGACTGGAACCTTGAGTGCAGGTACAATTACCATTTCAAACAAATGATTATTCATGTTTAGATGGGGAAAAAAAACCCCAAACACTCACAGGGAGTGGGTCTCACAGTGCTTTAAGAGTACATATACTTTCAGAAATCGGCTACATTCACGATGTAAAGTGCTGTGTTTAGAGCACTTTAAGAGGCACTAACATTTTGTTTGTTTACATTTTGTAAGTTTGAATTTTATATATATGCATATTTTATACATGAATAAGAGGCAGTTTTTGTTTTATTTGTTGTGTTTAATTGTTATATTATTGAGTACAGTGTTGCTGGAATTTGTTCAAAGTAAAGATGTAATTTTGGGAGGAAAAACATTGTTCTCTTTACGCACAAAACATTTTTTAAAATTAATTATATATATATTTTTTAATTGTACATTTTTATCCCTTCGTCCCTGAAGTTGTCTGATAAGGACATGAGTATGCTGGAGGAGAGGATTAAGCGCTCAGCAAAGAATCCCTCAACATTTGCTCCTTTCAGCAAGCCACCAGAGGAGAAAGTGGCTGGATCAGCCAACACCAGTGTGCTGCAAAAGCCCACTTCAGATGAGGCTGCACTCAAACTTGGGTACAAACTGCACTCCTTTAAAATTAAATAAAGTTAATTTAGTCTGAAGTTCAGGCAAAAGTCTTTCATTAGTTTTAAATGTTGGTACAACATGTCAGTACTGCAGTTTTGTTGCTATACATTGCAATGCCCTTTTCTAGAGTTAAAAAAGGCATAAAGTCTGTAAATAGTGTTGCAAATGAGACATTTACTAACCCATCTTTACAATCAATATTTTAACTACAAAGACAGGGTGTTCCATTTTTTATGTTACAAATCTAACATGGTTTAATATCTCCTGATTCTGGTTACAACAGGTTAGCCTCACCCATTAGCCTCACTTTTGACTCAAGTTAAAATTTTGACTTAAAGTTTGATTACATGAAGATCTCGATTCATCAGAGCACCCAGTAACTCACTGAGATGTGATAGGTCACCTTGTCAAACACTGATGTTCATTTGCATATTGGAGGCTCCTACCATATTAGTATTGCAAAGATTGATGTCATGGTGGTGATTAGATGATGCACAGCCTTAGTCTCGAGATGCTATTCTGCCAGGCAAGGACATGTAGATCTGAAAATATCTAATGAATTTCATATTTCAAATCAATGTTTAAACATGTGTTTATGAATTGAATCTCAGTGAGATCCACGGTCAGAAAGCAGCAGCACAGCAGCAGGCCTCAGCCATGCACCATGAGTTCCAGCTGGACCCGATTTTCAGTGAAGATTTGCCCAAGCTCATCATGCCTGACCTCCTGGAGGTGGAGGCTGCTGACCCATCGCCGCTTGACATGCCGGCATTCAAGTTCAGGTACTTAGTCTTCATTTTAAACCCAGATTTTCTGCGTCTGCTCTCATTTGAAGCTCAAATGCAGCTCTAGATGCACCTTTTTAAAGGTTTCTTTATTTCACAGGTTACCCTCTGTCTGCAGCCGCGGGGAGTCAGTCTCTAACATCAACCTGATCATCTCCCAGGTCGCCAGCTCGGATACCAAAACCAGCTTTCAGGGGCTGACCAAGGTAGTGAAACCTATGTGTGTCTCGCCTCTTTCTTTTTTTTTTGCTTCCAAAGAGACAGGCTTTCTTTTAATGTAGACTTGAACAGTTCTCCAGGTTTGCTGAGGGACTTTCAAAGACTCATGTAGGTCACTGTGTGGCTTAATAAATATTCATCTAAAGCTGGTCAGGTGCAGGGACTGGACAGAAAATGAACCATTCAAGCATAACAGAACACGTGTAACTTAAGTCCTGAACCAGTGAAGAAACGGGTGCAGATGATTCCAGATGATCTGGCGATGATCAGTATACTGGTGGTGCTGAATGCTGCATGGTTGGAACTCCTTTTTCTAGGCTCCTTGTATTTTTAGGCACATGCCTGCCTGTCAGAGTTAAATGTTTGTTCCTGTTTTTTAATCTTCTCAACATACCAAAAATAAGGCAGTTTGATGGACAGTAAATAGTTCAAAATAATTTAGTGGAAAGAAATTAGTAGCTTAAGGCCCAGATACATTAACATTTTAATCACCCCAGTGATGTATTATTGATGCAGTCTAATGTGCTTTGGGTGAGTAATAGGTGCACTGGGATGTTGTGTATTAGGTGTTTTCTCCTCATTCTTTCTTTTTTCTGCCCCTGTGTTCAGATATCAGAGATTTTGCGTCAGGAGAGCCAGTGGAAGGGGATGTCTGGTCACGTGGATGAGTTTATTGTTGCAGTGCTCATGCAGCTTCGCCTGCTGGCCAGCAGGCGAATGGCAAATGAGGGGCTGGAGAGGCAGCAGGTGGAGAAACTCTACAGCTCAGTCGTCAACTCCCTTGGCTTGGTGAGGACATGGTGTCAGAATTTACTTAAGCAGATATACAACATACCAGAAGTTTGGGCCTACCCTAGGGTTAACAAAATCACTGTTCTTTAAAACGTTGATAACGCATTAGAATTACTTATAAGAGAGGGAACTATTTTTGCATGTTAAGAGAGGACAAACTGATTAGTCTCTTCAAAACCAATAATTTGAACCTTTGTGGATAATTGTTACTACAGACTATAAATTATTGAAACAAGTCAGTTACATTTATCTTTAAGTACAGTAAACCACACACAGGTAGATCAGCAGTCATGATTTTTTGGGGGGGTTCTGCACATGCATAGAAAAGGCAGATATCCTTGTCCACGCCCCCTCATGCTGGGTTGATGAGCACTGTGCCCTAACAAAGCCCTGCACGAGGATGAGGGGGTGTGGTGGATGAGGCCCAGATGTGTCAACTTTTTCCCTAGCAATATATAATATATAAGACACACAAAGTGTGTCTTGGGACGGTGAAATACCGCTATAGGAGGTTTGAAAGTAGCAAGTCTGAGCACGCTATTTATTTTTCCTTGGTGCTGATGGGCATATTTAGTGTTTGCACTACGTAAATAGGCATTTTTAGTTTTTTTTTTTAACCGGAACGTTTCTGTATTTCTAACGTGTAATTGTTTTTAAATCCTTGGGTGGGCCTGTATTTTAGCTTCAACGAGGTGTAGCTGGAGTGATGATGCAATCCTGTTTGGTGGGGGATCCCGCAGTGTTGGGACCCTTACTCAGACTCCTGATGAAATACAGGGGCCATCTGACTAGCATTGACCTCAAGTTGTTTTACTTGAATAGAAGCAATAAACAGACATTTTTGTAGAGGTCATACCACATGTGAGGCTGTTAGATTACTTAGCATGTGCGCGTGTGTGTGTGTGTGTGTGTAGCTGGTTATAGCAGGTAAACTGGCTCAGGAGGCGTCTCAAGG
The DNA here is from genome assembly GCA_037974485.1 of Hemigrammopetersius urotaenia. Lineage (NCBI taxonomy): Eukaryota > Metazoa > Chordata > Actinopteri > Characiformes > Alestidae > Hemigrammopetersius > Hemigrammopetersius urotaenia. Next base: position 3,510 of record JBBPDC010011673.1, on the reverse strand, counting down.
TGTGTTGAAGGATCTGGTTCATGCCCTCCTGTCTCTGATTTTGGACCCTCGGCACAAGCAGAGCTCAGGGGAGTCTCAGCTTGTCCGCTCAGTTCACGGTGTGCTTTCGGATCTGTTTAAGACTGCAGACCCCACCACCACACTCAGGTAACACAGCCACAACAGTGAAAATGTGGTGTTTTATTTTGTTTGTGTGTTGAGTTTTTTTTTTTTGCAATATGTAGCAGTGAAATTACAATTCTAATGTCGCCCGTATTGTGCAGCTCTAGTGAAAGTTAAAACTGACTCCTTTTGACTCAACTTTATTATTTTTTTGCATGGTTGTATGGTATGCTAAAATTTCTTTTATCTATAGTGCTTTGCTGACGCTCTTACAAGAGGCGTATAACTCCAGCACCAGTTCTCCAGAGTTCTCCAATATGGTCATGAAGGTAATATCTGCTGTTTGTGTGGGTGCCTTTTTTGTGCTTGCGTACTTATATACCTTATTAACGCTCCAATCCCTTTTAGTGTCACTGGCGTATGCTCAAGCTGCTTCCTGAAAAGATTGAGGCGCTCTACCTGGATCAAATTCTTCTAGACATCCACAACTTCATGAAGCTCTTCCCTAAAAAGATGCTGCAACAGAAGCCCAATGATCTGGCCTACCGCACAGTTCGAACCCTGCTGCACACACTCTACAGGCTCGTAGGGCCAAAGGTACAGAAATTAGTGTCCATTTAGGCTGTTCTTCCCAGTAACATAACACAAAATATAAAGAAATGAGAGGGTGCTCAAATCTTGTGTAGTGTAACTTTGTTTATTGGGTTTTATAAAGACATGAGTACCAACAGAACATTTAAAACCATTCAGTTTTGTTTTTTCTTGGCTGATTTCTTTGGGCAGATAATGGAACATTTGAGCCTGATTGAAAATCGCAGCGAATCAGAAGTCGATGCTCATCTGCAACGGGCAATGAAGCACTCTGTCCCAGCACCTTCCCAAACAGTATGTACTCCCCACTGAAAGATGTTTACATTGCTGCTTGATCTTTTTTTTGGCTGCAGAATTTCAGAAATGGAGCAGTACAGTAATCCCCTGCTTTTGAAGCCTCTACATGGCAGACTGTCGTACTCAAACAACTGCCCAGATCACAGCAGTGCTGTTTATTTCTTTTTTCAAATAGGCATAGCAGAATAACCTCAGATCCAATCCTGTAACAGGCATTTACTGTTTACTGACCATTTGAGTGTGACCAGTGCAGTGTAAATGCATCTAGCTGGTAACCTGGTTGTTGGGGAGTCCCCTCTGATCAGGTGGTCATGGGTACAAATCCCAGGACTGCTAGTGGCATCATTGAGGCACCCTTGACCAACATACCATTCCCACACACTGCTCAATGGGTGTTGTTGCCGGTGGCTCCCCATTGGCTCACTCTGTGAATGGGTTAAATGCAGAGAAATCCATATACAGCACCACTGTAAAAACGTCTTCAGAAAGTCCACTTCTTATTGTGAAGTGAGCTTAAATTTAATTGAGAATGGCTTTCACAAACTGAAACCTGCAGAAACCATATGTTTAGTCAAGTTTGTGCAGCTTAATTGAAGACATTTAATTGACTCCTGCTAAATTTAGGTTTGTTTTTTTCCCCCTCCCCCACTTTTAGTCCAAGGAGAACCTCAGTCAAGTGAAGGTCCAGCCCTCGACAGGTTAGGCACTTTATTCTTTACTGTTTGTTTTAGCACAAAGTTAAATGTTACGATGATTAGGTGTGTGGTTAAGTAAATACCTTTTATTTCGGTTTGTGATGTTTTAACCCACAGTGTCAGTCCAGAGTTCAGTGAAGTTTGCGGCTGGTTCCAGCAGCAGTGACGCGCTGAACCCAGCCCACTATCAGGAGAGGCTGAAGGCTCTCAAGCAGCTCTATGGCATCGACAACACCACTTCCAAGGTACTGTGTCCGTTATTCCAAATCCACATGGACGTCTGAATCAGGCGTTCGTGGCGCCAGATGAGCGCTGACTGTTTTTCTGCTCATTGGAGCAAATTGAAGCATCCACATGGGCATTCAGCATGGTGCTCAGTCAGCTGCACGTTCATGTGGGAAGAAAAAAAAATGCATGCAGCGTTTTCCTGGTTTAAATTTCTGCCGCAATCCTGGCGAATGCGAAGTTGTGCAGATAATTAGGGTTTAGAAAGATCAGTAAAGACTGTAGCCAATCCATCACAGTAGTGTTTAAAGAAGGATTGTGCTCATGCTATGGACACATCTGATGACTTTTTTTTTTAATGTATATATACATTTTCTGAACCAGATTAAGCAGGTTGGGCTTTAAAAAAGTATAAAACAGACCATACCATATAAGCTATTTGTTGTGTGTATGTATACATGTGTATATAAATATGTATAAAATTTATTATTGACTTCAAATGTTCAGTAATCATGGCCTATTACTTAATTTAATAGTTTTTTCGTTTCCAGTCGGTAAGCGAGGTAAAGCCTGCTATTCCTGCACTGACTAAGCAGACAGTCTCCCACATGGACCGGCTGCAGTCCCAGATCGCCAAAGTAATCAAGTCTCGGGAGCAACAGGACACTGAGAATGTCTGTCCTCGCAGTCCAGTGCACACCGCCCCTCCTGACCTCAACGAATTCAAAGCCAGACTGGAGAGGATTAAGGCCAACCTACGCTGATTCTTTCCTCTTGCTGAACATTCTGCTTTTTCTGCACCTTCATTGTTTCTGCCTACCTCTTTTTATTGTTTGTCCTATTTTGTGTGTAAATGTGTGTTCAAGTTTTTTAACATTTGAATGTTTTAATTCAGTATTGTTAATAAATTTCAAAATCTTTTTCAGAGCTGTCCATCCAGTGTGAAATAAGATCTCTGAAATACCGCTTGTTTAATTTGGCTTGTGTCTTGGCATTTCAACGCAACAGCCGTTTTTTGGTGTTAAAATGGTTGGTGCTTAAGCAATTCAACCAATGTTATGTTATGTTACTGTGGTTTGTTTGACCACATTGGCTGCTGAAAACGAGCCATAAAAAAAACTATGGCTGCTTGGGAGTGTCAGCGGGTACTGCATTTGGCCAATGGTTTCTGGGGGCCCTTCAGTCACAAATGACCAGTCTTCAGGCAGGGATGAAACATTTGGAACTGTACAGTCGTGGCCAAAAGTTTTCACAAAGTTTGCTGCTAAACTGCTTTTAGATCTTTGTTTGTTGTTTCTGTGATGTACTGAAATATAATTACAGGCACTTCATACATTTCAAAGGCTTTTATCAACGATTACATGACATTTATGCAAAGAGTCAGTATTTGCAGTGTTAGCCCTTCTTTTTCAGGACCTCTGCAATTCGACTGGGCATGCTCTCAATCAACTTCTGGGCCAAATCCTGACTGATGGCAACCCATTCTTTCATAATCACTTCTTGGAGTTTGTCAGAATTAGTGCGTTTTTGTTTGTCCACCCGCCTCTTGAGGATTGACCACAAGTTCTCAATGGGATTAAGATCTGGGGAGTTTCCAGGC
>JBBPDC010011663.1:0-13401 GCA_037974485.1 Hemigrammopetersius urotaenia | reverse complement strand
ATATCGGAATTATATCGTATCGACCAAAATTAAGAAATATATCGTGATATAAATTTTTGCCATATCGTCCAGCCCTACCTTTATCCTGCACTTAGACCTTAACTGCATTTTGTTGCCTTGTACTCACACATGTGTAATGACAATAAAGTTTATTAGTGTTTTAGGTGGTAAAACTAAAGACTAGACTTTAAAAACACAAAGTGTCAAAAACGAACACCTTCTGGTTATAAAATGTTAATAAAAGAAACATTGCGTTATTTTGAATGTTTGCATGTGGTAGATCTGTTTATGCCATCTTAAATATTATAACTATTAAATGTTCCATCAGCATATTTGAAAGAACAGGTTTCATCAAAATAAAAGTATTTCAGTGTATTTTTCTGTGTATTACATTCCTTCACATTCACTGGTCTATGAAAAAGTTTGTTTCCTTCACAGCCAGGAAGTTTATTTTGGTACATTATGAATAACTGATGTACGAAACTTTCCATTCATTGGTAGCAACAAAAACCTCATAGCTACAAAACAAACATGTCTCGGCTGATCCACTATGTTTGAAATAAAGAAGGTTGTTTGACTTGCCACAGTATGGAGTAACAGATAAAACACTGAACTGCTCCTGAAATAATGTATCAGTCACTTCTCTGCCCTACAACTCGCTTTTGCTTAGTAATAAAACATCCTTCAGTGTACAAGCGACATGAAAGCAAGTGCAGTGGTCCTCCTACCTGCAGCGTTAGGAGTGTCCTGTTGTGCATCAGTAGCACCTGCAGCGCCACCAACTGGAGGCGGCATCGTCCTCGTCTCAGCGGCCGGGCCGGGGGAGCTGTGAACAGAGCCCACTCCCAAAACGCCAGCATCAGCATCGTCATCGTCATCTATGCCGCCTGCGTCCTGTTCAGTGCTGCGGCTCCGGGAGCGCGGCGGTTGCAACACCTCCCACGGCTTCTTGTCCAGTTCTAGGATCGACTCTACGATGCACTCCGTCGGGGACAGCTCGGCCTGAGCCAGCGCCGAGTGCGACAGGTTACCAGACTGCAGCGCCGCTATTTTGCGCTTGGTGTCACATTTGAGGTCCGACCATTTCTTAATGATTTCGCCGACCTCGCGGTCGCACTCACCGATCTCATTGACACGTTCTGTAATCTCCGCCCACTTCCTCCGCTTCGTCTCAGACGGGATCCCTGAGTTGAACTTCCCTAAACACACACACACACACACACAAAAAGACCTTACTCACAATAGAATGTTTGAAATGTAAGCGTGTCTGTGTGTGCTTTGCATATAACTTTAAACAGTTAAATCTTGGTACATTAAAGGGCACTTTGTGGAAAACTAAAAACGTTTAAATGTTAAATCTTTTTAAATACACCATTCAACCCACAGTCGGAAACTACGCTGCTGTTTCTGATTTAATTGTGTTTGTGAAGTCACAAAACCAATGTTTTTACATACATTCACCAATTAAGCCCACAAAGGTTTAACCACAACGAACATCATGAGGTTTGTTTCAGTCTGGACTGCTTTTTGAATGAGACCCAATATAGGCAGCCAATCAGAACAGGGGTCATTTACATATATCAGTCTTACAGACAGAGCAACAAAACAGCCTGTTTAATGTTAGAAGGGCAAAATAGACTGGAAATACTGATGCAAGAATGAATCACAAGCGTATTGATACACATTATAATTTGAGAAATAATGAAATGTGAGATGAATTGGAGATTAAATGAATGTCAATGTGTGATGTTGAATAATAACAAATCAGCCATGTCTTAATTTCCCTCAGAACAAGGTGGTTGTTAAGGTGGAGCAGACTTGCAGATGGGCCGCAGACTACTGATGGGCTGTGAAGGTTTCTGATTGGGCCACAAAACTAACATTTGGTCCACAATTAGTTATTTAATATCATCTACTGTGGCCAAGTGGGCCTTGGCAACATGCTGTGATAGACAGGTGGGCCTTAATGTTGAAAAGGTTGAGAACCATTGGTTTAAGACACAGTGTGACTTGAAAGTGAACATTCTGCCATACGTAAATACACCAAAAAATCCTTCCTCTGTATTTAACCCATTCACCAAGTAAAGCAGTGTGGAGACGGTACCGTGCTCAGGGTACCTCAGAGGTGTGTAGCAGTCTTGGAAATCAAACCCACGACTTCCTGATCACAGGGCGAACGCCCTAAACACTAGGCTACCAGCTGACTTACTGTAAGCTGTAAAAAAGCAACTGTATAAAATGTGTGTAAAATCGACATGTATAATCAACACTCACCCACAACAATGTGCCGATTCTTACGCACTTCATCCAGCAGAATGTGGACCTCACTGAACGTGAAGTTGGCCTTCCGTTTTTTGTATCGGACCATGTTATCCTGATTGAGGTGCAGCGAAGACGACGATGATGACATTTTTATCCTGATCTGGTTGGATCCCCCACAGACTGTCCGTCAGCCACCTGCAAGAGAGCAAAACACACATCACACAGTTAAAAAGGGCTCTCCTCTCATTCTATTTACGCCAACAATTACATTACATTCATCTGGCACATGCTTTAATCCAGAGACTTACAATACACTTTCAGGACAATGTGAGAATCAGAGAAGAGTAATAAATGCTAAATCTTTATGAAGTAGTGCAAGAAGCACATCAGGAGATCTGAACAGTTCATTGCAAAATACCCAACTGTGAATAATGAATCGCTTCGTTATTCACAGAATACAGCAAAGGCCCACAATAGCCAAACTATGGCACATGACTGGGTAGAGGTGTGTGTGGTATGTATGTACAGACTAATCTGTAGCGATTAGAAAAGTTTTAAACTCGTATGTGCCTCTAAGGTCCTCCGCTGCTATGCTTCTCTCTCACACACACACACTCTTCAGGAGTGTATGAGTGGTCCTGCAGCTCTGAAAGTGGTTCAGTGGTGGATGGGCTACAGAGAGGCAGCAGAACTTGAGTGTGTTTCACAGTCCTGACAGTGTTGAAACAATAACACACACTCCCCTCCTCCTCAGACGTGCAGCAGGAGGTCTCTCCAGGCCGGACAGGTCACACGGGGTCCAGTGTCAGGAGGAGGAAGGACTGAGTGCTGTCTATATAAAACACATTTTTAACAGCATTACTGCATCACTGGGAGCACAGGAGAGAGAACAGAGTCATGCTTCGTTCACTGAGAGGTCAGAGAGGCCAGGGGTGCAGGCAGGGACACGTAAACAGACTTTAGTGTTTTTATTATTATTAGCCTCTCCAGCTGCACCAGCAGCCTCTGCTAATGGTGCTCAGCTAGTCCAACCATCCAGCCACCTAGAGGACCTAAAGCCCTTTAAACCTCACCCACCCCGGCGTGAGACCAGCTCCTGGGGTCTTGGAGTGATACAGAGCTTTTAAAAGAGCAGAAATGGCGCAAACAGAGGAGATTTTGTCCCAAACACGCCTCGCCGCGCTTAAATTCTAACAATAGCTAGAGCAGCTACACACCCCGAGCCAATAAAAACACCCACCCGGGATACTTTCTGCCCTCTTCACACTCCCACACGCACCTCGGGTGACCGAGAGCAACCGTGAGGCGCTGTCTTACCTCCAAAGCCGACGAAACGTGAAAAATTTGCGTCCGAAAATCCAGAAAGTTCGCAGCCAGGGAGCGCCGCGCAAACTCAGTGCACACTCACTCCTCCTCTTGCAGTGACGGGACTCGGCCACCCGGTAAGCAGCGGCGCTGTGGAGCATCACAGGCTAGGCTCTCACAGGGCAGCTTAGCTAGAAACATAATAGAGCTTCACATGGGCAAACTCGCTTCTAATTAAAGTGAAGTAAAGTGACTCCTTATAGTCCCGCACAAACACAACAGGGTGAAATTCCTTCTCTGGATTTTAAACCATTCACCAAGTAAAGCAGCAGGCAGCCACCAACAGGGGGCGCCTGGGTATCAGTGTGTGGGGACAGTATCTTGCTCAAGGAAATCTCTGGTGCCACTAGCATTCCTGGGATTTGAAAGCACAACCTTCTGATCGCAGGGCAACTCGCTAACCACCAGCTGCCTAACTACGACCCCTTTTGTGTATTTGAGTGGATTTCTAAATGTGGTTTTGCACAAGAATAGCTACTTGGATATGTCTGAAGAGTGTGAATTCCTTTAGAGATACACACGACACACATGCATGCACATACACACACAGGCTAAGACAAGCAAATAAATGACAAAATGTTCTCATTTTTCATTATATATTTTATTAGATATAAAATATAACTCCAAACTGTTCAGTTCAGTCCCTTGGTTTTGGCACCCCCTACTGTTTTCATGCGGTAACAGCACGTGCTGTGTCTGTTTAATACAACTCTGACCATGATTGATTAACCAAGGACTCATGTTTAAAACATCTAAACCTCTCCATATGGTATAAATGACACTAGCTAACATAGGACATCAGTAACGCATAGTAAAAATAAAAACCAAAATATGCAGCGGGTCACTATAGAGCTTCGGTAAGTTCGTGCAGTGTTACGTCCGCGGTGAATGTAAAAATACAGCGTGGAGTTAACAGGCTATTGGGGTAGACGCGGGTCAAGTCCACAACGTCGTATTCGGTTCCAGGCACGGTGGGTGTTCAGGAGTACATGGTCAGCTGCAGCCACTGAGGATGGACACAACAAACACAACTACTCAGTATGGAAGAGCACAACTACACACTTACACACAGCAATATAAAAAAGACGTTATTTAACAAATCAAGATAATTAGGCTAAAACTTAATTAAATGACAAATATACCATAATTACCCCTTTCTAGTCATTTCTTGTTAAATTAACGGTCACTTTTGGAATATGAGGAAATGCCGGTTTGAAGAGTCAGTAATGTTACACTGTAAAAGTAACAGAAATCTTCCCACCTCCTTGATGTTCACTTTGATGGTGCCATTATTGTCCTTATCCAGCGTCTTGAAGGCACCTGAGACAAGAGAGAAAACCAACTATTAGAATGATTTTATTGTAATACAGAAATCATGTGACTACCGTTCATTTAATTGTACAAAAAAGTCCCACCAATAATGACTGCAATCCTTCTATAATGATACGAATTCTTCTAAATATTAAATGATCGAACAATTTCAATGCAGTGTTATACAAATGAAAAAACCCAAACACTTCGTTAATTAGTTCTGCAGTTCATGTTTTCACACTGATATAATAGAGCAGTGCAGCCTTTAGACGTCATGAATTTCTCAATGCTGACCATATCTCCTCGTGTTCAAACAGGCGTCCACAACAACCTTAACAGTAACAATCACATACTTATCAATGTTGTTTTTTGACAATTTTGCAAGAGATTACAGCTCAACACAGACCATTCAGGATGGTGGTTCGCATGTGGAATATTGAGGCCTGTGGATTAAAGCCACTCGTTTTGACCAAATACTGTCCCAAGAAGTACAGCACATGCTGGGATGGCTACAAGGCTCTAGGGGGAGCCATTGGAAAACACAACCAAGTGCTAGCACTCAAAGAGCAGCGATAGCAGAGAACAGAGGCCATTTTGGGAGACTGAGAATCAAAACTGACTCTGTTCTTAGGCCTTCCTGTCAGACAGCAAATTCAGCACTATTTAAAAGGCGGCCAGCGAGATTAACTCACCCCACCTTTCAGACCAACAGAAAGGTGACTTTTGGCCTGAAATGAATATGTAACCCCATCATAGCCTCACTGTCATCCAGGTAATAAAAGGAACCACACAAAGAGCTGCAAAACAGATAATCCTGCAGCTTCACACTCTTTAATGATTCTACGCACGAAGGCCTCAGTAACAGTAATGGAGAAGCTGCACTCACGACACATGGCGTCCAGGCGCACCAGGCAGCCGATATAATTATCAAAGTCCATGTTTCCATTCTCGTCACTGTATCTGCGGATGATCAGCCGGAAGAGCTGGTCATTCAGGGGGAAGCCTGTGTAATAAATAAATGAAACGATTAAAACACACACTTAATACGCTGATAAAGGCCTGGATCACTGATGAAGAAAAAGTACATGTTTTATGTACATAATAAATATCAGCCCATATCCCAGAGAATAAGTAATAAGTCTTTAATAATAAGAGCAAGACCATTTCACAGTACTGTATGTATTACACACTATATACACACACACACACCTCCCAAACTCTCCATACCACATCCAACCCCGATCTCACGCTGAAAACAAAAGTGCAAAAGAACAGAACAAACAATTCGACATTTATAACAAATAAATAACAAATTCCCAGTAACTAAGATCATCACACTAATATTATGAAAGTTTTTTTTTTTTGTGCTCGGCCGCTTCACCTCACACTTGCTAGTGCGCGTAGAGCTCCACGACTCTGTTGTCATCCGGGAGAGAGATATAATGTTTATACAGGGGGTCTTCGAGTTACAACATGGATCTGTTCCTTTGACCGTGATGTGAGCTGAATTTTGATGTGTATTCTTCCACCACGCGCAACCAAACTACAGCCAAGTGGGAGTGGGACTGAGCGTTATAAACTCAAAACGTATGTCGAGACTGTTGTAACTCAAGGACCCTCTGTAATGCTCCATGTCTTGGGATGGAAAAAGTGTGCTGAGTGAACTGTGGACAATGTTGTGGTCAGTGGGTCCAATTACCTGCAGCTTTGAATGCAGCGGGCAGTTCATCTGCTCCAATCACTCCAGAATGATCTGCATCATACTGCTTATAGACACCCTGTAACAGACACACACACACAGTCACACACAATAAAAAAAACTCACAAAAATTAAAACAAACAGAACTTCATGCACATTGATACATGTATGCAAAACCAACTTACACAGCATGCCCTTAGAGTCAAACAAAAGTATATTTTACACACATACAAGAAGAGCAACACTGTGAATCTCACCTGCCATTTCTTAATGTTGTTCCACAAGTGTTTGAACTCATGGAAGCCCAGTTTACCTGTGCTGTCACTCTGCATACAGCATTAAGGACCAACACTACACAACAACAAGTTCATCCTAATCAGGCCTTCAAAATCATCCCTCAGAGAAATCCCTGATCAGAATGAGGGTGTTAAAGTCAATGTACACTGGACAACATAAAATACATTCTGTCCATACCATGCTGTGTTCCCCAGATTTTTTCCCCCTCTACAGCAGGTGAGGGTGGTGGGAGTGCTGCTGGTAAACAGTAACGTAATTTTAAACATCAGAAGATTGTGTTCAAATAAAAGTTGTCTTTGAAATGATTTAAACAAAAAATGAAAACAAAAAAATACAGGTCAGCTTTGATTTCAGGCTGACGTTAAATTCAAACTGAAATTTCCAAATAGTGCATTTAATGATTTTACTCCAGACCACTGAAGACCTATTCATACTCAAATTCCTGCTGAAGTATATGAGTGCTAAGTTGTTGCTCAGAGAGTAAAAACACTCCTCCCAATCCTATGGGAACAGATGAGATCTTGTGGCGAGAAAATATGTCATCTTTTGATGCTGATTTCAGAAAGAAATCTGACACCAGCAAGGGTACGCCCCTGTAAAACCCACTCAAATTCCTCTGGTCTGTGCTCTTTTAACATCTAGAGCACAATCACAACACAACAGTGTTTAACTACCCTCTGATTAATGTTTGGCCACATCTCAGCTTTTCTGCAATCTCTAACTGTTTCTTTAAAACATTGCAGTCATAAGCACTGCTTGTATAAAATATAAGAAGGAAGGATACATCCATGACAGCCACCATACTCCTGCAGGACTCGATAGTGAAGCCATCCGTCTTCAGGTCAGCATCTGCACAGAAAACAACAGGCAAATGAGTCCTCCAACCAATCACATGTACTATGTTTTGTCCACATCGTGACCAATCTAAGTTCCAGAGGAGCGGATCTGTGTTGGTTTTAACAAATAAAGCCAATTTCTTAACTACATCACATCAATAATAAATAGTCAATATATAAACAAAGTCATACAGAGCGGGTTTGGTGCGAAATCAGTGAGTAAAAATTGTTCACAGTGACGGTGAATGGAACCAGACATCTGCCTTTAAAAGCTCCCTCTCAAAGTTATTCCATGAAGTGGTTATAAATGTGCTGCCTGATGCTGGAGATGTTGTTTTACCAGAATACTGAGAAGCCTTTGGATTAAATGTCATTGATGAGGAAGTAGAAAATATAAATTAAAACACAGCTTTCCCAGACTTTATTTGATTTGGACCCCAGTTCCATTCGCCAGCAAGTTTCTCAACAAACCACTTTGCACCCACTCTGAAGCTGATACAGGATCTCAACCTGGGTGCGGGGAATAAAAAAGAAAACTTTTAATTCTGTCCACATTAGGTCACACTGCCCTTATACTTACGTTTAGAGATAATCCTGTTGAGGATATTCATGAGTTCAGGGGGACTCACTTCCATGTCCTACAAGAGTAACACAAACCACACACACTTACATTGTAGGCTGCTGTGAGAGAGAGAGAGAGAGAGAGAGAGAGAGAGAGAGAAAGAAAAAGAGAGAGAGAAAAAGAGAGAGCGAGAGAAAGAGAGAGAGAGAAAGAGAAAGAGAGAGAGAGAGAGAAACAGAGAGAGAGACAGAGAGAGAGAAAGAGAGAAACAGAGAGTGATAGAGAGAAACAGAGTGATAGAGAGAAACAGAAAGAGTGAGAGAGAGAGAAAGAAAGAGTGAGAAAGAGAGAGAAACAGAGAAAGAGAGAGGGAGAGAGAGAGAAAGAAACAGAGAGAGTGAGAGAAACAGAGAGAGAGACAGAGAGACAGACAGACAGAGAAAGATAAAGAGAGAGACAGAGAGACACAGAGAGAGAAACAAAGAGAGAAACAGAGAGAGTGAGAGAGACAGAGAGAGAGAGAGAGAGACAGAGAGACTCACATCACCGGCAAGCTGCTGAAACACTTTCCGGAACTGTCTCTCCTCGTCAGTCTCATTTGACTGAGCGTATGTATATGGCCTGCGAGGGGGAGGCTATAAACACAAACACACACACACACACATAATGTACGGTACACTAAAGATTCACCAATATGGAATTTCTGGACCAACACCGGAATCATCAGGAATGTTATTGCGGCTGATAGTGATCTATTTTAATAAATTACATCAGACTGTACAGGGGCACACACTCTATAAACATATTCAGCCACACATAAAAACACACAGTTCCCTGTGTGCCCCCACTTTCTCTCTCACACACACACACAAACACACACACAAACACACAAAGATGTGTTAATGTAATAAGCATCATGTGTGAATATACAAATCTATGGTCAATGGGTAGGATCTTGGGGGAAACACTACAGAAATTGATTGTGTGGGTGTGTGTGTGTGTGGGTGGGTATGTTGTGTAATAAAGTGTGGAAGTAACTTTAGAAAACTTGCCCTGATATCACCAGCTTAAGAAAATTAAACTGGTGATATCAGTTATATCAGTATGTTTAGACTCTTATCAGACCTCAGGAAAACTACATAATGTGGCCTAATGTGTATTATTAAAAATCGACTGTTAAAATGTGTGATGTGTTTTTATTCTATATCTCACTATTCATTAACTGACTAATTAATCTGGGGCTGGTAAATAACATTATAAAGTGATAAGAGCCATCAATGTGTAAAAAGTGGTCACTACAATGTCATAACGAGTAACAAACTAATGACAATTATGGATATTTTACATTCTATAACCAAAAAAGATGCCGTCACACGACATCACTTACTGGTTCTGACGGGACAAACTGGCTGGGGTCGATGTCACTGCGAAAACAAGGAAGTGTCAGAATGTAACGACAGACTAGTGTTTGTTGGGCTTTTACAGAGACGTTCACTGAATTCTGCGCTGATCCGGCAGGAGAGCGCTGTTTTACCAGGCTCTGGAATAACAGGTGTCTGGGAGGGAGGGGCCCCTGCAGTTCAGAGATTGACTGAACGGTTGTTCATTTTCTTACATCTTTGTCTCGTATTTACAGTAAAGAAAGCCACCCTCAGACCTAAACGCTTGTTCTATCGGACTCCCAGTCTTCCCAGCAGGGTCCAGTAACTACTGGATATGAATGTTAAATTAAACGGACACTTACCCGATGGCATCAACAATCCCTCCAAGCACTTTCTTAAACAGAAACATCTTTGGCACCAGCGATTCAGTTCAGTCTGAAAGGAGAGCAGGAAATCAGGCGGGTTTGCTTTGTACCAACTTTCCAAAAACAATCCACAAATTCCTGTACAGCTGACAACCTTACTCAGCAGTTTTTATCTTGAAATCTAGCTTTGGAACTAAACTCTAACTGCAGCTGACTAACCTACAAGGCTTTCGAGCAGAGATGGGTGATCTGGCAAAACTATAATACCCTCACATTTCAAGAAACTCACAATATCCGATTTTTAAAATGTGTTTACTTTTTTCCTGATAAGTGAAAACTTCACAAAATACTTTCAAAGAGTATCTGTAGAACGATTTCATTTTATTTTACTAAATGTATTCTTTCTGAATTATCATTAAAATGTAAATATTCCTATTTAAACAGATATTTCATATTTAATTTGCTGCACTAAACTGACGTGAAGACGTCTAATTGCGCTCCCTGTATTGAAGCATGTTGTGTTCAATAACGACAGGCTCAGGAAAGCATTCAGTGACTACATTTGTCACAGTAATGATACCGTCATGTTTCCCAGCTTTTACTTTTGAGTTGTCTGATTAGTTCTGAGATCCAAGTACAGCTGCAGATTCACGTCGGTATTGGTGGCAAATCACTTATTTAAATAAATAAACAATAAAGCAGCACTGAACAAATGATTATACTTAACTGCCTTTTCAAACTGTTACATGGCATAATTACTGTCCTTCAAAAAGGCACAAGGTGATTTTGGCATACAGCGTTGAAAAATCTTTATTTTACAGCATTTAAAATCATAAAATCAAATATTTTCCCTTATTGCTAATCCTAGTAGACCTAGTCTCAGTTTATGCGTTTTACTAAATGCTTATCAACTCTGGCATCAACAAATGAAAAATATCAGCATCAGCCCACAACTGTACAACTACAAGCTCAAAATCACATTTGGACCTGAATATGGAAATACTACTATTAGTATTATTGTTGTTTTTGTTATTATCATAATCACCAAAACAATAAGAGCAAATAAATTAACTCCACCGCTTTACATAGTTTCTGTACTGTAAGCATATCAGCTACATACAAGAAAAACTTGGGCCACAGTTTTTATTGACTCACTTGTCTTTTCCCATTTTTTCCCCACAGCAATGTAATTAAGTTGGATTTCTCTTAATGTTTTCTCTTCTGAGGCCTCCATAAGCACAGCCTCAAGAAACATTCCATTCAAATAAGTAACCAAACAAGTCTATAGTAATGAGAGAAGTGCTGGAGGTTTTGTGGTTACCCCTCCATTTGTTTGAATGAATCACCACTAGCATGAATCACACCCTGAAGGGCTAGAGCTTTTTCATAACCGGCTCTTGTTCCACCTCCCTGACTGGAGAACACACCTAACAACAGATCGACTCACCACCCACCCATACACACACACACACACACACACACACACATTCTTCGACTCCCAGTAAGGGAAATTTTACTACTGATCACTATTCAGAGCCAAAACCTAGTCATACTCTTCATCCAGTTTAAGTAACTACTAAAACGCCATTGCTGGGTTTTATTAACTGCAAAACAGGCTGAGAGGGCCAAACACAAACTGAGCCAGCCAGCTAAGATACATACACTATCTGGACAAAAGTATTGTGACACAGCTGATTTTCAGGGTGGTTTTCAGTGAAGGTAATCTTAATACTTCAGCATACCAAGACATTCTGGGGAACACCATGCTTCCAACTTTGCGGACACAGTTTGGGGAAGAACCTTTTCTATCCTTTTTCAGCATGACTGTGTACCAGTGCACAAAGCAAGCTCCATAAAACCATGGTTCGAATGAGTTTGGTGTGGACTTGACTGGCCCACAGAGAGCCCTGACCTCAACCCCATCCAACACCTATAGAACGATCTGGGACGGAGATCGTGAGCCAGGCCAGGAACATCAGAGACTTACCTCATAAATGATCTACAGACTGAATGGGCACAAATTCCCACAGAAACTCCAAATTCTTGCGGAAAGCCTTCCAGGAAGCGTGGAAGCTGTTATAGCTGCAAATAACAGCTACGTATTTGAATGCAATATCATTAAAGTCCCTGTTGGTGGAATGGTCGGGCGTCCCAATACATTTGTCCATATGGTGTATCATGAAGTATTGGCTACATTATTTTTAAAAAGTATGTGCACTATGTAAACTGTGTTTACAAACGAAGTAATTGATGAGACGCTTGTTTTGGTCTGATTTGCAGACCTTGCCAGAGTTGACTGCGATACCTAACGCCAACAAGTATAACAGCTTCAAATACTCTCATTATAGGTATAAATAACCAGCCTGGATACCTAAATGTATGTTTTAGTACTTGTTCAACTTAAATAAACAGACATAAGGGCATAAAAGTCGAAAGCATGTCTGTCTACGTCGCTGCTAGTCAGCTAGGCTAGCTAAACTGAACTAAATGTTGGCAACATTAGCAGCGATTTTAATCTTTTAGAGGTGGGTTTGCACCTATTTCATATTTAATTACATCTATTTGTCATTGGTTAAACTGTTAGAAGGTGAAACTCACCAAATTGAGCAGCTGTTGGTTCGTCTGTGCGACTTTTCTTGTCCGTTCCAGAAAAGTGACGCCCCAGGGGTGTGGACGGCCTTCAATGGCTAACCCAGCCCGGCCGCGTTCCAAACTGCACACTAACACACTGGGAAAACAGTGCACGTCTATTAAAGGTACAGTGGGTAGCCTAAAAACTAAAGTACAGAGGTGTGTGGTTTGGAACGCAACCGTTGAAGGGAAGAAAATCTCGGCTCTTAAGACAATCTTGTTCATCTATACTAGGGCTGCACGATATTAGGAAACCTGCGATATGCGATAATGTTGTTAAGTGTTGCGATGGCGATAACACATGCGATAAGTGAGTAAAAACTTTGCCTTTATAGTTTTAATGTTTTTCTGCTTTGGGTTTGCAGGTGATATAGCCTCCAGGCACCGACTAGTCAATGCTGAAAAAATGCATGAAATGCATTATTTCCATTCCAACATGTTTTGTTTTTTTTAAAGAATTTACTTAAACAGTACATTTTAATGCCTCCCATAAAACATTTGAACATTGTTTTAAAAAAAAATTTTAATCTTAAAAAAAAGTAAACATAATTTAAATTATAGTAAGTTCTTAGCCAGAAAACAATCTATAACAGCAGCATAGAAGATGAAGAAACTTTTTGCCCTCTTCTCTGTGGCACTGGGTGAAGAGCTTTGGAAAATCACCATTTATTGCAGTTCAGTCAATAAATGC
>JBBPDC010011653.1:0-13402 GCA_037974485.1 Hemigrammopetersius urotaenia | reverse complement strand
TGTGTGTGTGTGTGTGTGTGTGTGTGTGTGTGTGTGTGTGTGTGTGTGTGTGTGTGTGTGTGTGTGTGTGTAATGCTACATTATATATTATATTTTGTGTGGCAAATTTAAAGGGCTATTTTGAAGAACTTTTTAACTGTTTTGAATATATCCTTTGTCTTGTAGCTGTCCTATAATACCACACACATCATTCCATTACATCAAATGCAGTGCCCATCACTACCGTACTGCCTTATTATACCGAATTCCCTGTCTTTATAACACTAAATATTATGACATATTACCAAACACCCTGTTTTATAATACCTTAAACCCTGTTTTATATCATACAACAAAAGGTCCTTCCATGGTTCCCATATTACCCAACACCTTGTCCAACAATGCCTTGTTTACTATTTTTATCCCCAGAATAAAGGTTTCTTAAAGACCTCATCCTTGGACGCCAGTGTTGAGGTTCTTCAGCCTTTTTTGTTTTTGCACCAAAGAACCTTTTTTTGACACTTTTCATTTTATGGCTGTTCTTAACGCACTGACTGAACCATACACCAGAATCCACTCTATACAAACATGATTTTTCATGTTTTGTAAGTATTGCATGTCCCAAAAATGACACAAAATAGGAATTCCCATGAAGAAATGTTTTATTTTTAAAACTTGCAGAAACAGTGAGTCAAAATCTGTTCTTTTGCAGTAAATGCTGTAAATATTTTGGTTGTTGCGGTTAAATTGAGGGTGGGCTATGTGTATCATTTAGATACAGACATTGAGAAGGCAACAGGAACATCTCTCAAACATAGTGGTACAAATACATGTGTGTGAGCATGTGTGTGTGTCTGTGTGTGTGTGTGCATAAGCTAAACAGTGGGGAGTGCTTTTCACACTCACGTTGCTCACGCAAAATGGCACATTGTTGCCCCCTTCTTTTCTTTTCTATTCTTTTCTTTCCCCTCTTGTTTGCCCACTCTCACCGTGAAGTGAGTCATATCAGAGTCACGGCAATGGACACAGCACACAAACTGATGAAACCAACAAAGACCGGCTTCCACATGTGTAGCCTTTCAGATTTAATCATCATCAGCTTTGCGATCACACTTACGCCTTCAATAGCCATAAAATGAATAGAATGGGCAAAAACCATTAAGAAGCCTGATCTAGACCTCAATGTGACATCAACGCTGAGAATACACACTGAAGATGAAAGAGAGATAGAGAGACAGAGAAAAAAAGAGAGAGACAGAGAGAGACAGAGAGAGAGAGAGAAAGAGAGAGTGGCAGAGAGAGAAAGAGAGAGAGAGGCAGAGACTTAGGCAAAACAAGGGAGACAACAATACACATTTTTGCTCCTAAGTGATCCTGATTGTACACAATTCTTGTTAATCTCCCAACTGCTCCCAGAAGCGGCTGCCTCGCCTGGAATATAATCTGATTAAAGCCATTTTGCACTGTTTGATTGATGAACTGCATGCAATGTGGGATGGGTCAGTAAATCTGTTCCTATATAATTATGAGCCAAAATGCATCAAAGAAAAGACTATTTATTTAATTGCAGACAAATGAGACAATATTAAGGCAACTTTGGGGATTAATTGTGAGAATCTTTCAGTTCCTGGTACATTTGGGTAGTTTTGTACTTTAGGCTAGTTTCAAGTAATACTTTTACTTCGTGGGAATATTTAAAAAGAAAGTAATCTACCATTTCCTCATTTTTCAGCATTCCTGATTTGCTCTCACCTCTCACTTTCAGGCTCGAGCACTTAAATCGTAATCCAAAGAATATATCCTACATATTTATTTCTAAAGAGTAAACTAAAAGATTCCACTGTTTTCTGGCTTGGATGTATGGATCTTGGTAAAGTGTTACACTGATATGAAATAACATTACATGGAGTTTCTTTGCACATTAATACATTTAATTTTATATGGCAATGCCCCATAGGACACCTTTTGCACCATTACTTTGATTGTTATTTTTAACTTGAGTCATTATTACAGTAAGGCTTTTCTTCAATGATTGTTTAACACTCCACTCCACAAAGGAAATTTGTTAAAACTTATGGTCGGTGTGGACACAGGTTTTTGTTTTTTATTTCTTTGTGAATGTTAGAAAAAATTTACTTTCTAACTAAATTGTGGACCCTCAGGGTACAAACAGATGGAACAAATAGATGCATATGGTCCAACTGGGTTCCTTAAATGAGTGTAAAAAGTAAATGTTTCATAGCTAAACTGAAACAGAAAAATATAACAATAAGTATGAAAATATAATAATATGTTTGTGAAATCAATAAAAAAAAAACAATAGATTATGGTACAACTATGTTCCTTAAGCAGAAGTATTGAAATGTACCCTCATGAGAGTGTACTGTACACCTATATAAAACTGGCAAACTGCATGTTTTTACTGCATGTTTAATAACAGTGGGTTAAGGTACTTAAGGGAAAATGTTACTGTTAATAGTTACAGTTATTGATAATATAGACCAAGATAATTTAATTTTAAAATGTATTTTATACATAGTATAGTGCTTTACTGACTTCTGAAACTCACAGCTTTAAAGCTTTAAGTAATACAGTGTGTTAGAGATAGAGACAGAATTGTGTCAATGAAGTTTTTTCATATTTTTGTATTACTTTAACAGGTCAAATTTGGAAACCTGTCCATATACTCTTGTTATTACAGAGTCCTAAACTGTTGTGTTATTGTTAAAAAAGGGGCGTTACATACTGTGTTCCCCAGTAGCACAACTGGTTAAATTTCACCCTGTCAGCAGGCTGCTGTGGGAAAAACAATTAATTATCATTTATTATATGGTCATTATCAGCAATATTTTTCTGATACCATGATGTTCTGATACCACGATGTTCTATTCTTGTGGGACACTAGAGGGTTTTGCCATGAGCTTTAGGATGAGTTTCACTCAGTTTAACACACTTCATGACTTTTAAGCCTGAAATGTCCAACTCCAACGATCATACCCCGTACAACAACTGCACACACATACACACACATACACACTCTCTTTTTCATGGCCTTACTGCCACTCTTCCATCTTATAACATGGCGCATGCACTCAGACTGGCCACATGGAGAGGGTGTGTGCCCCTGCACTGCCCCCCTCCTTTTCTTCACTCTGAGCAACCTTACAGACGAGGTCCCGTTATGAGGACTCTGGGAATTTAAATATTCACTGTTGACATTGTGCAGGGGCACAGCCAGAGCTAAGCCAGAACATTCTCCTCTCTTTGCTCGATAGGCCCGAAAAAATCTCCCTCTTACATCTTGAGCACATAATAATCTTTAATCTAAAAACTCCCCCAAATCACCCCCGCTGATCCTCAGATTGTAAGTAATGGTGTGGAGCGAGGGCAATGAATGGTCATTCTTTCTTACTCTCTTAGTCTGGGGTTTTATTTTTAGTCCCATCAATTGCATGTTCTTTCCCTCTTTCACACATACACACATATGCACACCAGCCCAATTTGTCTGACAACTGTAGTAAATGCATCTCTTCCCATGTTCATCCCTGCATGGGACAGAGCCTGGTACACAGTGGAGCCGGGACACAGCTGCTGTTTGCTGGACCAGACTGACCACAAAACAAGGTCCTCCTTCTGCAGCATGAAATACCAAAAGCCATCATTCACTGGTATTATTTGCCCCCCACCCCCCAAACCACATGCTCAATAATTTAGCTTAGTTGCAATGAGCTGTTGGCATTCTTTCTGGCCTGTGATTAGTGCCACATTGTCTTCATATTTCTTTTCAGGTTATAATGGCATCAAGCTGCAGTGATTGGCTATAACTGGCTCATCAAAGTCTATCCTGCACATAGAACTCCAGGATTAAATCTATCTATATTTCTGTGGGTGTATGTGTGCCTGTCTGTCTGAATGTGAGGGTCTATTTAGATATATTGGTGAGTGTGTGTTCTGGAGTTGGCGGTGTGCGCACAAATACAATAGCAGGGCCAGTGGGGCTTGGAGAGCTGTGGAGGGAGCGGATGACCTCAGCAGTCTCTGTGCTGATGGGGCTCCTGACCACAGCGCTGTCCACAGGGAAGGAAACTATAATTCATAACAGCAGAAATTACCCTCAACTCTCTTCACCCCCCCCGCCCCCCAAAAAAAACTTCTCTTGCATTATAAGCTCTATGTTTTTATGTTCCAATGGTGAATGCAAGTACATTTATATAAAAGGGGACATTTTACAAGACTGATTAAAACATGTAATGCATCTCAGACAACAAAGAATTAGGATGTGCATTTAATTTGCACCAACATTAAAGGGAAAAAAGGAAAAAGGAGACATGAATAGAGAAATTGTGGCTTTATTTACTATCATTTCCATGGAGCATGTTAAGAGTTTATTGGGAGAAGAAAAGAAAACAGAGGGATGCGTTGAGTTGGTTAGAAGGGGGATGGACGTTCAGAAATAAGCAATAATATGGGGGGGTGTATTAACGAATATTTGATGCTCAAATTGCGCGTTTGAGGTGCTGGTTGGGAAACGCGCGCGCCTCAGGCGACCACCTTTAACAGTTAAGATAAGGTTACATTTCTACGCATGAAAAACTAATTAATTAATTTATTTCCAAAAAAAAGAAAAGAACGCGAGCAACTCATCAGAAGAAATAAACACTCAGAGAAAAAATGCTCAGAAGAATGAAAAACATTAATCGACTAAACGCGCATGCAAAAACGGGAAAAATGACAAAACAAATCACACACAGAGAAACCATATAAGTAATAAATAAATAAACAAATACTTGCTTTTAAAAAGAATACCTCCAGGCATTTTCAGAGCAGAACAAATATGCATTACGCGATTAGGTCACTTGTTGCAATTTTATTTATTTATTTATTTTAGCTGCCACCATAAAAGCTGCCCCCGTTATCTACACCGGGCTCGAGATTTTTAAACACGCGCCCGTCCTTGTGTCAGTCAGCCCGTCCCGCTTGCCACGAAGCTGCGCGGTCTCGAGAGGAGCAGGATAAAATGCTGCTCGCGATCAGCAGGAAGGCAGACGGGACGGGGGGCACGAGCGAGACTCCCCTTCAACTTTTCTCCCCGCACGGCGTGCGCACGCAACTTTTTGCCATTTGGAGAGCCTCGCGCTGCGGCTCTTGGGCACGCACGCGCGCACACACACACTCACTCACGAGAAGAAGAAAAAGAGTTTTATTGCAGAAGCACCTACCCGTGGTCAGTTTCCTCGCCCTGCTCTTGGACCTCATGATGCCCTTCGTGTGTCGGCGCGCGTGCGGGGGTCTGATCTCGAACCTCTCTTTCACTCTTTTTTTCTCTTTCTTTTCTCTCTTGTCTTTCCCCTCACTTTTTTCTTTTTCTCCTTCCCTTCTCAGTCCAGTCGCGCTATCTCCTCCAACATTGTCATTTCGGACACCTTTCGCACATGCGCAGAGGGGGCCGACCCACGCGCGAGCGAGCTAGCAAGTGAGCCCCCCCTCCAACTCCCCCCCACCTTTCCAAAAAAAGGAGAGAGAGAGAAAAAGTTTTGCATCGATTTATCATGCGCCGCTCGTGGCTGCTGAGGCGATCTCGCGCGCGTCGGAACGGGTCCGAGAGCTCGAGCCGGACCAACGCGTTAATTAGGACACGCGGCGTTGCATTAATCATCACTAAGGGCCAAACGGCTCCATTAAACGCTTTTCTTTACGGGACTTAATTGAGATTTGACTCGTTATGAATGTGGGGGAACGGCTGAGACCCCCCTCTCTCCCTCCCCCACCACACACACACACACGCGAAAGCCAGGCGCGTGGGCAGATACTTTTTTCTCTCTTTCTTTTTTGAAACGGTTACAATTATAAATCTGTGTGGTGAAGCTCGAGAAATGGCTGCATTCCATCACTCAAAGTCTAGAAAGTTTTTTTCCCTCCCTCTGTTTCAAATCTCGCGCTAATGACATTTAATGATCAAAGGAAGTGTTTCATCGTCAAGTAAAGTGTGTGTGTGTATGTGTGTGTGCGTGTGTTTACTGTTCATGTATCAAAATATCTTTGTTTACTTTGTATGCGGCATTAATAAGGAAAATAGTATTTATGGAATATTAATATAACAACTCATAATTTTTATGTGAGCAACCATTGTAAGTGCATGCGTATGTGTGTGTGTGTGTGTGTGTGTGTGTGTGTGTGTGTGTTTATTCCGAGAGGTCGTTTAAAGTAGTGAATGACTTCGTTTAATTGAAAGAACGTTCTATAGAACATTACGTGTCTGAAGGTTCCATTATTTGTTACAGTGTTCAAATCTTTCAAGGTGTTCGAAGTGTTCCTTTACTAATAACACCTCGCGCCGCGAGGATATTTGTCCTGTTGTCCTGGTCACTCCTCACGGGTCATTAAGTTAATTGCTCGTTAATTAGACACGCGTGACATCGCGCTGACCTCGTCGGTGAACCTTTTAAAAGGTCGCGAGCGCAGTATCGATTCTCAAAGATCTTGGGGTGGAGGGTGTGTGGGGTATCCATTGAAATCGAAATTGTTTCGCATGAATAAAAACTGCCTATTTCCCTCGGTCTCGAGAAAAAAATAAGGGAGGGAAAAAGTTTACCTCTTTCAAAATAGTCTTACATATAATCCAGATTTATTTTTACTTTTACTTTTATAATTCACGTTTGACCGTTAACATTTGACTTCTCTTAATATAATCAAATTACATTTGTTAATATAATCCACATTTCTTTTTACTTTTTTACTTTTACTTTTATAATTCTCTTTTGGCCGTTTACATTTGCCAGCTGTATGTGAAACCGGTTCCAGTTAAATGGGTTAGGGGTTTCTTCTGGTTTTTGTTTTAAAGAGTAGCCTACAAATAATTTAACTTTTAAGTGAGGGGCGGTTTAAAAGGAAGAGTGCCCAACAAGTATCAGAGAGAGCGAGAGAAAGAGAGAAAAGGAAACGGCTCTCAGTCAGTGTACTCGTAACTCACCCCACTCTCTCTCCACAACACACACTTCACACAGGCTGCTCGCTTTATTAGCGCGCGTTGGAGAGTTAGAATATTCAGGCTGTCTACGAGCTTTTTTCTTTACCGCCAGAGCAGTTACATGATTTGTTTGTCCTGTTTGAACGAGTCGGTGCAGTTTTACTCGCTTCATTTAAACTGGAAGTGAATTGTAATCTGCTCTCTGTGTTGCATGCGTCTCTCTCTCTCTCTCTCTCTCTCTCTCTCTCTCTCTCTCTCTTTCTCTCCCTCTCTTTGGACTCTAAGGGGTTAATCTAAAGCCCGTCATTTGTAAGGTCGGGCCGCTCGCGCCCAGGCTGAAAGTGAAAAGAGAGCCGCGGGCAGCAGGAAATTACCGCGCGCACCCGCGCGCCCTCTGCGCCAGGTGATCAATCAAATGATCAACAGCGAGATTTAACAGCGCGCCAGCCCGCGAGCCTGACCCTGCTCCGCACATCAAACACGCGCAGGAGCAAAGAGGGAAAACCAGGGAGCCAAAAAAAGGACGATTTTAAATTTATATACATTTAAACAAAGCCTTAGTATTAAACTGTTCAATACTTCTGAATGTCTCTTCGATTAAAACAGGGATGTGTAAATTGACGTTGTGAATTGCTGTGAATCATAAATCTACTAATAGATATTATTATTATTATTATTATTATTATTATTATTATTATTATTGTTATTATTATTATTATTTTGTTGTTGTTGTTGTTGTTGTTATTGTTGTTGTCACTGATCTGGTTTAAATTTAGACTTAAAACGATGTGGGGAATACATTCTTGTTATTTATATTCTTCTAATTAATACTATTACAGCGACTATTACTACTAATAATAACATGTTATTCACTTTTAATGGAATTGTAATAAACGGAATATTCAAAGTGTGATAATAATAATAATAATAATAATAATAATAATAATAATAATAATAATAATAACAATAATAAGACTACTACTGCTGCAACTACTAATAAGAAAATAATTATAATAATAATACTTGTTTTTAATTTGTATTATTATTATATTCTTATTAATTATAATAATAATAATAATAATAATAATAATAATAATAATTACTATTATTATTATTATTATTATTATTATTGTTGTTGTTGTTGTTGTTATTATTAACAATTCAGTACGATAGTTCCATGGCTATAATTTTGTCAGTGTAAGCCTGATCGCTCAGGCAGTGAAACCCGGGAGGCGGCTCGGGCACCGAAACTATGAGGAGGCATAGGGGGGGGCATGGGAGGTGGGAGGTGGGAGGAGGACGCGCGCGGGTCTGCAGACCCTCTTCAGGTCTGCAGAACCTGAGCTCCACCAGTCCGTCCTGAATCCCTCCAGAAGCTCTTCGCCCGAATCTGCTCAGTTTTCACCGCTGGGTCTCATGCTCTCGCGCTGAAAAAAATCCAGATTCGCCCGCCAAAACCCCGTCTCACTCCTCTTCTCCACAGAAACAACACGGACCTTAACACGGCCACCTCAATAAATTCAGCTCTGGGAGTTTAGGGCTTCCTGAATTAACAGAGAGAGCCGCTCTCCTGGAAACACTTCCCACCCAAAGGGAAGTAAAGACCCCTAACAAACTTCCTATAATAAACAAATAATTAATAATACCCGTATCAAATAAAGGATGTCAGCTCAAATCAACAGGTTGTTTGGAAGTCCATTGTTCATAAATTAAAAAAAAACGGAGCCACAATTTTCAGCCCCAGTAAAATTTAACTAAAATGTCAGATGGTGACGAAACTCCTATCTCATTAAAAGACCACGTGCCTTTGCTGCTCCGTCATAAATCTGGGTCGGATATACGGTGGGAACGGCTCACTCTGAGCACAGAGAGGGGCTCACATTAGTTGAAGTGCCTGTAACCCAACCAAGCCACTTTTAGGCCCCTGTGCAGCACGACAGGCGCGAGGCTCGAGAAACAACACGAGGGGGGCAGTTTGTAGGCTGCAGCACCACTGACAATCCGCACCCTACAAAACCTACAAAATAGCCTGTATGCGCTTATATATCCACACCCGTTCTAATTCATTTCCACATTACCATTTTCCAGTCTTCTTATGTCCCTTCTTTATTTCGCAAGGTCCCTTTATATATGTAAATGAGCTTTGTTCTGATTGGCTGCCCTGTTCAGCTCCGCACTCATTAAAGGCTAAAGAAAATAAGTTGTATTGCACTGGAATGCTATCCTTTTAGTTAAGATTTACTTCTAGATAAAGGCATTAAATGTTTTTGCATTTTTTCCCTGAAAATTCGTGTGATAAAACGACAAAACTATACAAAACAGACTGTACAAAACCTAGTTTTCATATCCGGATTTGGTGTGAACTGTATGCATAGTCAAAAACTAAACAAAAGTGAAAATGACTTCAAGAAGATCGTTGTTTAGGTCCAGAAAACCATTGATTGACACGTGCAGAGAAAAAAACAGCCTAGAAGATGCCAATCCATTTCTCTATTAAAACAAGTCCAGACGATTTAAAAGGAAAACCGAGTGAAGTGTTTCAGGCGACCCCTGTAAATGAGAGCAGAAGGACACTGCACTGGTCAGACTTGCCTTTTTAACACAGGTGGTCCGAGGAAGGGACAGAGTCTCGCTCCTCTAAAACGAGAGAGCGACGCTTTTCTCTTTCGCACTCTGCATCTAACCCATACTTTCATCCGTGCTGCAAAAACCTCAATTCTGATAAAAGTCAGTTATTTTTGGTGTTTTACCACCGCCTAGAGTCCAAACTGTGGTACAGCGCTGCAATGTAAAGAGGTCAGACGGTTAGTGTGCTTCTTTTTCTTTAAAGTAAAGTGGCCCCTTATAGTCACGTGTGTCACACAGCACTCAGTGTGACCAATGCGAAATCCCTTCTCTGTATTTAACCCATTAACCAAGTGAAGCGGTGGGTAGCCAGTGACACAGCACCCAAGGAACATTGTGTGGGGATGGTACCTTGCTAAGCTGTACCTCAGTGGTGCTGCTGGCAGTCCTGGGATTCAAAATCACAATCTTCAGATCCCAGGGGCAACTCCCTAACCATCAGACCACCATCTGCCCCAACACAGATTCAATCCCCACTCATCTGACTCAAAGTCCAGCACTTTAGCATTGCACTACTGAGTGGCAGAGCTGAAGGCATGATGCCAGCTGTTGCAGCGGTGAGTCGCTCCAGGCTGCACTGATTGGCAGGTGCTTGACGGCGAATTGTCCATTTGCAAGCATGCTTCCCGGCAGCAGAGCACCAGCTCAGCTTACGCTCCCCTCGTCAGATAACTTGCGGCCATATTTATGGACCGCTCACGCTCAGCGAGCAGAGACATTTCCATTCATCCTCATTGACTTTCCTATCGTCGCAGACCCCTACACGACTCGACACTGACGACTAATCAATCCGGACACTCGATCAAAATGATTTCTTACCAGTTTCCCGTAAGAATGGACACTGGGATGAGCGTCAGTTCCTGGCTCGGAGGTCATCACACAGGAATCCAAGGCTGTCTTTGGACACTTTAAATGCCTTGATGGCCAGATCAGCGAGCACAAATCAGCTAGGAAGTGGAGTTCAGTAAACATAAAAAGATTCTACTGCCTATCAATACAAGGCCTCCCCAGACCACTTAAACCACTTCATTTCAGGAATATCACGTATTAACACCAATCTGCTAAGTATGCACCAACATGGGAATTGTATTCGGCTGATAAAGAGGAAAAGAGGAAAAGAGGACCACATCTACATAGATTAGCATTATGATATAGTCCCAACAATTATTTCTCTAGGGTTACAAATGCAAATAAAAAATAATTCAATGCAGTCATATGGCCTCTAATTGCTCAGGGTTGCTTTTCTGGTTCTTCCAGATTTATTTCAAAAGAAATTGTATTCCAAAATCCTCATGCATTCCCGACAACAATAGCTCTGTGTTTATCTCTCTCTCTCTCTCTCTCTCTCTCTCTGCCTTCTATGACTACATTTGAGGAATACCACTGTAGTTTCCAGCTCCAAATGGGATATACCAACCCAGGATCAAAGTTTCCACTTCTGCCCATTTCTGTCTACACCTGTCAACTAAGATGCAATACCCCAAAAGCAGCACAGTGATATCATTTTTGAAAAGGGCTGGCAATGAACTTTAGAATTCCTAATGTTTTCATTCAGATATTGGGAAAGGAAGAAAGCTCTCCAGAGTCTGGTATCACTCTGAGTGGATCCAGACCATTTGATCGCCCAAAAGAACATAGTCACTTGTAACACTTTTAGTGATGTGTGTTATGTCATTTGATTGGAGGACAGAGAATGCATCTCCTTCATCTTAATTACTGTCAGTCACCATAGCTAGACAAAAACTGCATTCCACAATCTTCTCAACAGAGACCATTCCTACCAGAAGGATCCTTCCAGCACAGCCAAGAAACATTCAAGGATGCCACCAGAGTACCCTCCATGGTTTTCTATTGGCCTTAACCCTTGCATGTGACCAGAGGACCTGTCTGCTGATGAAACTACAGCTGCAATCTGCAGTTTATGTTCAAGTTGATCTAAGCTGAGACCTTGATACAATAAATGAAACTCACTTTCTGATTATGCATACAAACAAGAGCCCAGACCAGCAATTTTCAAAACCTTGTGGGACTTCTCACAAACTGATATGACTAATATGACAAAAACAAGCAGAACATTTAACAAGAGACATTTTTTCTGGTCATTGCTTTTGTAATTTGTGGGAGTGTGTCTGTATAGAATTGTAGCACAGGCCAGGGATAATATGTGTGATTGATTGTCAAAAATCACTCTGAGTTGATTAGAAGCCAGTAAATTAAATATTTAAACACACACATATAAGCCAGTGAATAACTGGAGAATAACTGAAGTGAATAACATTATCTCATTATACCTGCAGATGTAAAGGTCTGGCATATATTAGCTGGTAAGAAGTTTGGCAGCTGACATATAGGATGTAAATGAAAAGCACATGTATAAAGGCCTTAGGCACTTTGACAAGTTGACCAGATGACTTGGTTGGAGTTGCTAGGCTTGTGGGGTGTCTCAATCAACAATGATGGGTACCTACTAATAGTGATCAGAGGACTGATAAACCACAAACCGGTGTTATGAGCCAAAGGGAATACTATACTGTACAGTTTAAACTGACAAAGGGGTAACTATGGCAAATGTTTTTTTTTTTTATATTTCATATGTCACAACATACAGCAAGCACATCACACACAGCTAAGTATGTAACTAGGTAATCACAGACCAGTCAGAGTGACCATCCAAACCTTGTTCACCACTGAAACTGCCTACAGTAGGCATGTGAGCTTTGGAACTGGGCCTGGGGGCAATCGAAGGTTGCATGATCTGATGGGTCCTTTTTGCTTTTACATTGTGTGAATGATTGAGAGCTTGTGCACTGTTTACCCATAGAATTGATGCATCAACATGTGCTGTGGGAAAACAGGTGGAGGGAATGTGATGCTCTTGACAATGCATTGCTGAAGAACCATAGGTCCAGGCAATCGTGTGGATATTAATTTGTCATGTACAGTGGTACTGAACTACATCTTCCATAGTCTGTAATCAGTAGTAAACTGAGAAGTAGACAAGTCCTGTTCTAAAATGTGATTGGCAAAATACTCATTACATACACATGAAAATGAACCGTTGTTTACAGTTTAAGATACAGTCAAATTGTGAGTATGCCCTTACATGGCAGTGTTAAAAGCACGTACGTATTTCTAGTTCCCAACACTGCAATAATGGTGAATGCAATGGGCAGTATTATGCTATTTTTATGGCCATGCTACAGCAGCTGTATATGAACATTTGTACATGGAGCTTGTAACACTAACATCTGATGTCAATAACTGCCTGTAACAGACTATTTGGTACGGTTTTGTGATTTTTACTTAAATCCTGTCATGTTCTGTTCATGTTTATTTGATAAACAATGTAATGCTATTGTGAAATATAGCATGATTGTGCTCTTAGAGTTTTTGTAGCCATTAGGTCATGGTACACATCAATATATTGCAACATGTGCACTTAAATATACGCACAATTAGTTAGCCAGAGAGCTAACTTCATTGTTTCATTTTTTTCTTAAAACCTCCCAATATTATGGCAATCACTGGGTCAAATACCAGTGACACTAGATCCTCACTAGTACACTCTAACAAACCTGTTCTCACTTGAATACCAAGTATACGCATGCTGAAGTGCTTCTCAGCTTCTCAGCTTTACCTCAGCACTCAACACATTTCCTACTACTTACTTATTTCTCAAAAAAAAAAAAAAAAAATCCCTTGATTTCGCACTTCTCTACGACTTGTGGTGTTCTTCTCTATGGCTTATGTATTATTGGGTGAGGTGTTGGCTAGTTATTATGTGACAGTTGTTGTATAGATGCTCTGACTGCAGTATCTTAGTTAAATAGT